>CAKNXH010078795.1:22984-33339 GCA_932178445.1 Andricus quercusramuli | reverse complement strand
AAAAATTCATTACAAAATTTTCCAGGAATCTAATAATAATTTTATTATCTTGGAACTCGAATTTTGCCAACATTTTTTTGAGAATCCTACAAAAGTGAAAAAATATTTTCCAATCTAGATTCTTTTCTGAAAATTGTATTAAATATTCTTTTAAATTAATTTTTCAATAACAATTTTTTTTTAGTTTTTCTAGCATTTTTATACAAATTTTTTATTTATTTGAAGCCTTTAAAAAGCTTATAAATTTTGTGTTTGAAATTTTCAAAAATATACATTGTGTTTCAAATGTTTTAAAATCTTTTCACATTTTCAATTATTTTGAAATATTTTCACATTTCAACTTATTTCAGAATATTTTCAAAACTTCTAAATATATGTAATACTTACTTGATTATTTTCCAAATTAATAATTGTTCAATTTTCATTTATGGAAAAAAAATTTTTCAAATCTTTTTAAATATTCTATTAAAAATATGTTTTAAAAAAATCATTCAAAAATTTTCCAGGAATCTAATAATAATTTTATTATCTTGGAACTCGAATTCTTTAAAAAAATTTTTTTGAGAATCCTACAAAAGTGAAAAAATATTTTCTAATCATCCAGATTCTTTTCTGAAAATCTTATTAAATATTCTTTAAAATTAATTTTTCAACAACAAAAAACTGTTAGTTTTTCTATCATTTTTTATACACATTTTTTATTTATTTGAGATCTTTAAAAATGTTTAAAAAGCTTATAAATTTTGTGTTCGAAATTTTCCAAAATATACATTGTGTTTCAAATGTTTTAAAATCTTTTAACATTTCAATTATTTTTGAATATTTTCTAAACTTCTAAATATATTTTAAACTTACTTGATTATTTTCAAAATTAATAATTGTTCATTTTTCATTTATCAAACAAAAGAATTGTTTCAAATCTTTTTAAATATTCTATTAAAAATTTGTTTTAAAAAATTCATTAAAAAAATTTCCAGGAATCTAATAATAATTTTATTATCTCAGAACCCGAATTTTTCTATAATTTTTTGAAAATCCTACAAAAGTGAAAAAATAGCTTCAAATCATCCAGATTCTTTTTGGAAACTTTTAAAAATCCTATTGAATAGTCTTTAAAATTAATTTTTCAACAAAAAATGCTAGTTTTTCTAGGATTTTTGATAAAAAAATTTATTTATTTGAAACCTTTAAAAATGATTCAAAAATATACATTGTGTTTCAAATGTTTTGAAATCTTTTCATATTTTAAATTATTTTGGAATATTTTCAAAACTTCTAAATATATTTTATACTTACTTGATTATTTTCCAAATTAATAATTGTTCAATTTTCATTCATGGAAAAAAATGGTTTCAAATCTTTTTAAATATTCTATTAAAAATATGTTTTAAAAAATTCATTACAAAATTTTCCAGGAATCTAATAATAATTTTATTACCTTGGAACTCGAATTCTTAAATTTTTTTTTTTGAGAATCCTGCAAAAGGGAAAAAATATTTTCCAATCATCCAGATTCTTTTCTGAAAATTGTATTAAATATTCTTTAAAATTAATTTTTCAACCACAAACATTTTTTTAGTTTTTCTAGCATTTTTTATACAAATTTTTTATTTTTTTTTGGTTTGGGTTCCCTCTTTTTTCAATTGGTTATTCTTGTCTCTAATGAGCCGAAAAGTGAGGTAGTTTAGAAGCCTACTTTTTAATTTTGAATCTTTTTCATACTCATTTTGTAGAAAATTATTCATGACAAAGTGGATTTCTTTTTCGATCTTAATTTGAAATTTTTTATATATTTGAAGCCTTCAAAAATGCTTAAAAAGCTTATAAATTTTGTGTTCGAAATTTTCAAAAATATACATTGTGTTTCAAATGTTTTAAAATCTTTTCACATTTTAAATTATTTTGAAATCTTTTCACATTTCAACTTATTTCAGAATATTTTCAAAACTTCTAAATATATGTAATACTTACTTGATTATTTTCCAAATTAATAATTGTTCAATTTTCATTTATGGAAAAAAATTTTTTCAAATCTTCTTAAATATTCTATTAAAAATATGTTTTAAAAAAATCATTCAAAAATTTTCCAGGAATCTAATAATAATTTTATTATCTCAGAACTCGAATTTTTCTACAATTTTTTGAAAATCCTACAAACCTGAAAAAATATCTTCAAATCGTCCAGATTCTTTCTTGAAAATTTTGAAAATCTTATTGAATATTCTTTAAAATTAATTTTTCACAAAAAAATGCTAGTTTTTCTAGGATTTTTGATAACAAAATTTTAATTATTTAAAACCTTTAAAAATGATTCAAAAATTATTTTGGAATATTTTCAAAACTTCAAATATATTTGAAACTTACTTGAATATTTTCCAAATTAATGATTGTTCATTTTTCATTTGTCGAACAGAAGAATTGTTTCAGATCTTTTTAAATATTGTATTAAAAATTTGTTTTAAAAAATGATTTTAAAAGTTTTCAGGAATCTAATAATAATTTTATTATCTTGGAACTTGAATTTTGCCTACAATTTTTTGTGAATCCTACAAAAGTGAAAAAATAGCTTAAAATCATCCAGATTCTTTTTTGAAAATATTGTTAAATATTCTTTTAAAATTAATTTTTCAACAAAAAAGCTAGTTTTTCTTCGATTTTTGATACAAATTTTTTATTTATTTGAAACCTTTAAAAATGCTTAAGATTACAAATTTTGTGTTTGAAATCTTCAAAAATATACATTGTGTTTCAAATGTTTTGAAATCTGTTCTCATTTAAAATTATTTTGTAATATTTTCAAAACTTCTAAATATATTTTAAACTGAATTCATTATTTTCCAAATTAATAATTGTTCAATTTTTATTTATCAAATAAAAAATGGTTTCAAATCTTTTTAAATATTTTATTAAAAATTTATTTTAAATTATTCATTAAAAGAATTTCCAGGAATCTAATAATAATTTTATTATCTCAGAACCCGAATTTTTCTATAATTTTTTGAAAATCCTACAAAAGTGAAAAAATATCTTCAAATCATCCAGATTCTTTTTGGAAACTTTTGAAAATCCTATTGAATAGTCTTTAAAATTAATTTTTCAACAAAAAATGCTAGTTTTTCTAGGATTTTTGATAAAAAAAAATTATTTATTTGAAACCTTTAAAAATGATTCAAAAATATACATTGTATTTCAAATGTTTTGAAATCTTTTCATATTTTAAATTTTTTTGGAATATTTTAAAAACTTCAAATATATTTTAAACTTACTTGATTATTTTCCAAATTTATAATTGTTCATTTTTCATTTATCGAACAAAAGAATTGTTTCAAATCTTTTTAAATATTCTATCAGAGATTTGTTTAAAAAAATTCATTAAAAGAATTTCCAGGAATCTAATAATAATTTTATTATCTCAAAACTTGAATTTTGCCTACAATTTTTTGAGAATCCTACAAAAGTGAAAAAATAGCTTAAAGTCATCCAGATTCTTTTTTGAAAATATTGTTAAATATTCTTTTTAAATTAATTTTTCAACAAAAAAAGCTAGTTTTTCTATGATTTTTTATACAAATTTTTGTATTTATTTGAAACCTTAAAAAACTGCTTAAACTTATAAATTATGTGTTGGAAATCTTCAAAAATATACATTGTGTTTCAAATGTTTTGAAATCTTTTCACGTTTTAAATTATTTTGGAATATTTCCAAAACTTCAAATATACTTGAAACATACTTGATTATTTTCCAAATTATTAATTGTTAATTTTTCATTTATCGAACAAAAGAATTGTTTTAACTTTTTAAAATATTCTCTAAAACTAATTTTTCGAAGTAAAAAGTCATTTTGAATTTTTTGAATTTTTAAGCAAACTTAGGAATTTTGTTCTTTTCTTAAAACTTTTAAAGATCCTTACAAAGCTTCAAAACTTTATTTTGAAATCTTTAAAAATGTAAATTTTGTTTGTTCTTTTTCGTAATCTTTTCCAGATTTAAATTAAGTTTGGATCTTCTCAAAACTTCTTAAACTAACTCAAATTTTTTCCAAATAATTTCACTTACGTATTAAAAATTTGTCAAATAGAACAATTACAATTGTAACGTTCAAAGAATTAATTTAACACTTTGAAATGTTAACGATTCAAGGTTTTCTATTTCAAATATTTCAGTTTGAAATTCTTTAGTTTTTAGTATTTGATTTATAATTGCTCATTTTAAATTGAAAGTGAAATATTGCTAAATATTCAAAAAAAATGTCATCCTTAAATACCAGAACGTCCTTCTAGTTTTATTTCAAAAATTATAAAAAGACATTTACTTTTCTGTCCCATCAATATTATTTCATTCTTGATTATACCTATATTTTATATTAAAGTAATATTTTATTACCTTTTCAATAAATACTACCTGCAAAAAATTTAAAAACTCGAGTTTGGAATGATTTTTAAAATTATTTATGTCGGTTATTAGGAAGAAAATATTTAAATTGAATTAAAATTATTGCAATTGATTAATTTTTTATTTATTTATTATCTTACTTTGTTTTCTTTATAGAATTGAGAGAATTCAGAACATTTCAAGAATTCAGGGAATTGAATGAATTCCGTAAATTTTTTTAAATTCCCTGAATGTCTTGAATTCCACGACTTCAAAATGCATTCAATTAATTAAGAGAATTCAATAAATTCAGGGCATTTAAAGAAGGTTTTTTAAAATCATTATGTTAACTTAAATATATCTAAATTAATAAATAAATATCTCAATTTTAATTTACATTTATTAAAAATATTATTATCTTACTTTACTTTTATTTATTAATTATTTTTTCTACATTTTTCAATAATTCTTTGAATATTTTATTATTATTCATTCCTGTACTGATTTTTCTATAATAATTCCTCTAATAATGTCCTACAATCGCGAAAAAATGACAGAAAATCATTATAGGCTTATACTGATTTTCCTATAATAATTTTTCGTAAGGAAATAATGAAAGATGGTAATTTGTTTATTAATTATATATTTTCCTTCTCTGTTTTTAGTAACTGAAGGAGTCTACCTTCGGAATTTCGGAATAGATCCCTACAGTGGCGATTTATTTCACGAGACACCAATAGGGCTCGTAGCATTCAATTTAATGCAAAAATTCCTTACCGATTGGGCTCTAAAATTACTTTTTATCCTCACCGATCTCACGACTGCCTGGTTTTTAGCAGCGACTGCAAGAACTTACTTCACAGAAGTGGTAATTTTTTTATTATTAATTTTTTTCACGTAAAATTGGGTGGGTTGAAAAAACAAAATTATGGAAATCGAAATTGGAAATATGGGTAAAATTAGTCTATGAGGTCCCTGAAAAAGTATAATTAATTTTTTGCCGATTGATAAATGCCTTTAACTTTTTTTATATTTTTATATATAATTTTGTGGAAATTAAAATTGGAAATATGTGGAAAAGCAGTGTATGAGGACCCTGAAAAAGTATAATTAATTTGGTGTCGATTGATAAACGCCTTAAACTTTTTTGATATTTTTATGTATATCAATGTTTCAAAATGTTTTTGAAGGTCTTAACTATCTCTCCAAATTTTTCCAGCTTTTTAATTAACGTTTTTCGATGCGATAATTTATTTTTGATGGACCCCTGTTTTCAAAAAACAATTTAAAAATCTACAAGAATGACGAAAGAATTTTTTAACATAGTAACATAAACGTAAGCATAGTAAATTTTTGAAAAACTGAGTTTTGTGTTTTTAAATGATTTTTTTTTCAACTGGTGATAAAAGGTTTTTATAAAATCTAAGGGGTTTTTACTGATGCAAATACTTTTTTTTAAACTATGTCTATGTAACGAAAGAAGGAAGATGGCAGTTTCCCAAAAAATCTTTTTTTTTTAATTATCATTTTCCAAATAGTTTTAATAAATCTATTATACATTCAAAGGGGTTTTACTGATAAAAATAGAGTAGAAAAAACCTGGCAATCCTAAAGAATCGAAAAGAGGGTGGCAGCACGTTTTAAAAATAATTATTTTTGGATTTCTTGAAATTATTGTTTTTCCAGTGCATTTAACATTTTTAAAAATTAAAAGAAAATAATTTTATTCCCAAAAATTGTATTAATAATAATCTTTTTTTTTTTAACTTTCATTTCACATAAATTAGAACCTCGAAAACGTCAATGGGAAACCTGAAAAAATTTAATTATACTTTTTAAGGGTCCTAATACACTACATTTGTACAAAGTTCCAATTTCGATTTCCATTTTTTTTCGACTCAGCCTTGGAGGCCGTGTAGAAACTACGTTACCAATTACTATTTAGTTGAATTTTTATTTTATTTTTTTTGAAAATGCAACTATTTCGTCAAGAATTCATCTTTTTTGGTTGAAAATTCATCCATTTGGTTGAAAGTTGAAATAATTGGTTAAAAATTCATTTTTTCGTTGTTTAAGATTCATCTCCTTGATGGAAAAATGAAATATTTTGTTGAAAATTCCTTTCATTTTTGGTTAAAAACTAATTTTTTCAATCGAAAAATTAACTACTGCATTTCTGGTTGAAAATCTGTTTTTGATGAGGATTCAACTATTTTCTTGTTTTTTTTTTTGTTCAATTCAACGTTTTTTTTTTTTTTATTAAAAAGGAAACCTTTTTGTCATTAAAATGTCAACCGTCACGTGTTTCGTTCAGAATTAATTTTCTTATTGAAAAATCAATTCGTTAAAATTTTTGCGTTGAATTCCAACTGGTTGAAAATTAGTTTTGATTCGCTTTTCGATGACGGTTTTTGTTGAAAATTCGACCACTTGGTTGAAAATTCAAATATTTTGTTAAAAATTGAATTAATTAGTTACATTTTTTTTAGAATTTTAATTCAACTATTTTGTTGAAGCAATTTTTTTTGTAGAAATTCAACTGTTTTGTTAAAAATTCATCTGTTTAGGTAGAAAATTAATCTTTTACGGTAGAAAAGTCATATTTCTTGGTTGAAGATTCGCCTTCGTTAAAAATGAGTTTTTTTATTGAAAATTTAACTGTCTTCGAGAAAATCTTATTTTTAGCTTAAAAATTCAACTGTTTGGTTGATACTACAACTATTTGATTATTATTGACCTTTTTTTTTTTAAATCCGTCTTTTTGGGTTAAAAATTTATCTTTTTTTTAGTTGAAAATTCATGTATTTTGTTGAAAAGTAATCTTTTTTAGTAGAACATTAATCTTCTTGGTTAAAAAATCATATTTTTGTTTGAAAATTCAACTATTTCGTAGAATGTTGCTTTCCTGTTGAAAATTCATTTTTTAAGATACACCAGTTTAGTTGAAAATTGAACTATTTTTTTTTAACAATTTTTTTTCTGGAGAATTAATATTTTTAACTGAAAATGTGTTTATTCCATTTCCGGTTGAAAATTGTTATTTTTAATTAAAAATTTATCTCGTATAGTTACAAATTTATGTACTTTGTTGGAAATTCGCCTCTTTTGGAAGAAAATTAATCTGTTTTTATTGAGGATTCAACTATATAGTTGAAAATTTGTCTTTTTTGGTACAATTCCACGTTTTTTTTATTTTAAATTTAAACGTTTTTGTCATTAAAATATCAACTATTACATGTTTTCATCAGAATTCATTTTTTTGGGTTAAAAAATGAACTATTTTGTTTAAAATTGAACCACTTTGTAAAAAAATGCACTTTTAATTTAGTTTGGAGATTTGTCAATGGTGAATCATAAACGATCATTCAGTATTTGGTTTTAAATTAAAATTTTCTTGAAAATTCAACTGTTTTTTAAGAAATTTGCATTGTTGGCTTGAAAATTTAACTATTTTGTTAAAAATTTGATATTTTACTTTAATAGAACTGGTTTAAATTTTTTTTACATTTTAGGTCAAAAACTTATCTTATTTAGTTAATAATTTAACTATTTGTTTGAAAACTCACCTTTTCTTATTTAAAACTGAACTTTATTATTAAAAATTGGTATTTTTTCGTTTGATTCAACTGGTTGAGAATTCAATTTTTTCTTTTAAAATAATTTAAAACATTTTATTTGTTGCAAAGGTCTCTTTTTTGGTAGAAAATTAATGTATTTATTTTGTTAAAAATTCGTCCATTTAAATAGAAAATTCATCTTTCTTGATTGAAAATTAACTTTTTTGTTGAAAATTCAGCTATCTTCGAAAAAAATGGTATTTTCGGCTTGAAAATTCAACTCTTATTAGAAGTTCAACTATTTTATTTAAAATTAGCCTTTTCTTGGTAGAAAATTAATCTTCTTGGTTAAAAAATCATCTTTTTCTTTGAGTATTAAACGATTTCGTTAAATGGTAAACTCGTTTATTGAAAATTTATTTGAGATTCACCAGTTTAGTTGAAAATTCATCTCTTTGGTTGAAAATTGAACTTTCTTGTTTGAAAAGTGATCACTTTTGTTAACATTTTTTTTCGTTGAAGTCAACTGGTTGAAAATTCATTTTTTTTTTTTTTGCTTGAAAAGTAATTTTTTGTTCTGAAATTCCAAGTATTCCATTTTGGGTTACAAACGTATCTTTTTTATTGAAAATTCAATTATTAGGCTGAAAATTCATCTTTTGGTTGAAAATTTATCTTTGTACTCGTAGGTTAAAAATTCCACTAATTAGTTGAAAACTCAATTTTTTTAAGTCATCTTTTTCGGTCGAAATTCCACATTTTGTTAAAAATTCGTCCGTTTGGATAGAAAATTCATCTTCTATCATGGAAAAGTCATCTTTTTGTTTAAAACTGAACTTTTTTTTAAATTCAACTATCTTCAAAAAATGCTGTCTTATTAGTCACACTTTTTAACTGAACAGTTGCATTTTTTCCAAAAAAATGTGCAATTTTTTACCGGAAGAAATAAATTTTCAAGCCAGAAGGGCTAATTTTCAACAAAAAAGTTACTTTTCAACTCTATTTGAACTTTCTACCAAAATAGTTCAATTTTTTTTTTTTTTAATTAATTTTCAATCAAATGGTTGAACTTTCTACAATTTTCAAACAAAAGAGACGAATTTTTAACAAAAAGTGAAATTTCCAACAACAAAATTAATTTTCAGCCAAATTGGGACTTTCTACTAAAATAGTTAAACTTCGAACAAAATACCTGAATTTTTATCAAAATGGTTCAATGTTTATACCGAGTATATCAATTTCCAAGAAAAAAATTCATTTTCAACCAAATAGTTGAATTTTCTAACAAAATATTTGAATTTTCCATCCCCAACAGAAAAAAAAAACGAATTTGAAACAAAATAGTGAAATTTTAAACCAAAGAGATGAATTTTCAATAAAAATTATGAATCTTTAACCAAACCTCTGAATTTTCAACAAAGTAGATCAACTTTTAACCAAGTAGTTAAATTTTCAACCAGAAAAGACAAAATTTCAAAAAAATAGCGAATCCTCTTTAGAATTTTGTTACCAAAAGAGATGAATCTTCCAACCGAAAGAAAAAAAATGTTTGGTATTTTATAATATCTTAGTTGAAATTTTTACCAAAATAGTTCAATTCAATCAAAAAGATGAATTTTCAACAAAATAGTTGAATCTACAACCAAAGTAAGTTAATTTTCTACCAAAAATAGTTTAATTTTCAACGAAACAAATAAAATTGGATTTTTTTAACGAAAAGTGATACATTTTGAAATGAAAATAATATTTTTTAACAGTTGCATTTTCAAACCAAACATATAAATTTTTAACAAAAACGTAACTCTTCAACCAAAGAAAATAATTGAATTTTTTACAAAATACGTGAATTTTCATCCAAAATAGATGAATTCTCTACGAAAAATATAATAGTTGATATTATTTCAACCAAAACAGATTTTAATTAAAATGAAACACAGTTGCATTCCAGAAAAAAAATTCAACCAAAATAAATTCGATTTTTTTACCATAGGATATAAATTTTGAAACAAGAAAGAAAAAAATGTCCACTGAATTGTTGCTTGAAAATATGAATTTTCAACAAAAAGTTACTTTTCAATCAAATAAAATAGTTAAATTTTTTACAAAATACATGAATTTTAAACCAAAATAGGTGAATTCTCAACGAAAAATATAATAGTTGTTATTATTTTTAACGAAAAAGATTTTGATTCAAAATCAAACTCAGTTGTATACCACCAAAAAAATTAGATTTTTGTAACGAAAGAGATAAATTTTGAATCAACAAAGCACAATTTCGAACCAAGAAAGAAAAAAATTTCCATTAAATTGTTGAATTTTCAAGACAAAAAGATGAATTTTCTACAAAACAGTTACATTTTCAAACCGAAAATATAAATTATCAACAAAAAAGTTACATTTCAACAAAATAGTTGAACTTTCTATCA
>CAKNXH010078795.1:7474-22584 GCA_932178445.1 Andricus quercusramuli | reverse complement strand
TGTTCGGTTGAAAATTTAACTATTTCGTACAAAATTTACTTTTTGTTTAGAATTCATATTTTGGTGTTAAAAAATAAACTGAAAGCTTTTCTGGATGAAAGTTCAACTTTTAAACAAATTGTCCTATTTTTATTAAAAATTCATGTGTTTTAGTACGAATTTCATCTTTTTCGGATAAAAATTCAACTATTTGGTAGAGAATTCTACTATTTCATTAAAAATTCATCGCTTTTCGTTGAGGAAATTCGTCTTTTTGGGTGAAAAATTCAATTTTCTTCCTAGAAACTTATTTTTTGTTAAAAAATTCGTATTTTGATCTTGAAAAGTCAACTGGAATTTTTCTGGATGAAAATTCAACTATTTTTTAAAAATTTGTTTTCTTTTTAAATAAAAATTCATCAGTTTTAAGAGAAATTTCATATTTTTTTGGATAAAAATGCAACTATTGTATAGAAAGTTCCAGAATTGTGTAAAAAATTCACCGTTTTTGTGTAAAAATTATGTTTTTTTTTTATTGTAAATTCAATTTTTTGGTAAAAACTTATTTCTTGGTTAAAAATTCATATTTTGATCGTGAAAAGTCAACTAAAATCTTTTTTAACAGAAAATTCAACTATTTTTTTTTAATTTATCTTTCTGATTCATAAATTCATCCGTTTTGGTAGAAATGTCTTTTTTTATGAAAATGCAACTTTTTGGTTGAAAATTATTCTTCTTTACTTGCGTATTCAACTATTTTGTTTGAAAATTGAATTTGAAAAATTTATTTCTTTGGTTGAAAGTTTGATTATTTGGTTGGAAATTAATCTTTTTAATTTGAAAATTCAACTACTTGGGTACAAGTTGTTTAAACACTGTTAAAAATTTATTTATTTTCTATCGAAGGCTTTTAACTTTTTTTTCCATTTTTCTAGGATTGATCTTTTTAAATAAAAATTCATCTGTTTCAAGAGAATATTTATCTTTTTTGGATAAAAATACACGTATTGGGTAGAGACTTCAACAATTTCGTTAAAAAGTTTTTTTTTTTGGCAAATTTCGTCTTTTTGGTTGAAAATTATTCTTCTTTGCTTGAGTATTCAACTATTTTATTTGAAAGATTTCGTTGAATAACTTTGTTAAGAAATCTTTTCTTTTTAAGAGTTATATTTTTAGTTGAAAATTCATCTCTTTGGTTGAAGGTTTAACTAATTTGCTGAAAATTAATCTTTTCAAATTGAAAATTCAACTACTTGGGTGAAAATTAAACTACATTGTTAACAATTTATTTTTTTGATTGATGGCTCATGTCTTTGGTTAAAAATTTAACTGTTTAGCAAAAATAATTCTTTTTCTGGTTTAAAATTAATTTTTTAACTGAAAATGTAACTTTTCCATTTTTTTAAAGATTGATCTTTTTTAGTTGAAAATGGCCTAAAGGTTCAACAATTTAGGTAAAATTTTCTTTCTTCAGTGAAAAATCTTTATTTATTGAAAATTCGTCATTTTGGTTTTAAAAAACTTTTTTTTTGTATAAATTTCATGTTTTTTGATTGAAATATAAAATATGACACTTTTTGTTGGGAATTTATATTTTTAGGTTGAAAATTTAACTATTATGTTAAAATTTTGATTATTTTGTTGAAAACTCAAGTATGTTGTTAAAAATCCATCTTTTATAGTAGAAAAGACCGTTTTTTGTTTAAAATAAATTAATAAATTTGACAATTTTAAATTTGTATCCAAAATACTGTTTTATTCCGTTTATAAAAAATTCGATGTTAAAAGTATTTCAAGATTAAAATGCTGGTATTGGAATATTAATGATCAAGAAAAATGAAAAATAGACAAGGAAAAATAAGTGAATTCTGAAACAGAAGTTCTCGGACACCCTGCCTAATTCTACTAGCAATAACTAGTAAAACATTTTTGGAAAAAAAATTACGTACAGAAAGAGTGGGTGGGGGGGTAGAAACCCAACTGAAAAATGATTCTATTACCCCTTTTCAAAGAGAATTGTTGGCTCTGATGTCTGATATTTTAATGTTTTTAATTATTCTTTATTAATTGCCAAAAAATTATAGGGTTGGGGGAAGGGGGTAAAACATAGCGTAAAATTGGTAGCGGTAGTTTTTGTACGGCCCCTTATATAAAATTGTAAACGAAATAAAATAATTCCTAACCATTGTCTCTCAATTTTAAGGTAAACCGAGAAGAGAAAGAAAAGTCGATCCACAGGACGGAAGAAAATCAAAATCACCAACCACCGAAACTTACGAAACCTCCCTCAATGCCCCACGTGGCTGCAGTTTACCTCCTGAATCCTTTCATAATTTTAAATTGCGTGGGTCTCACAACGACAGTATTCACCAACTTTCTTCTTTCTCTCGCTCTCTTTTCGATGATAAAACGTTCAACTTTCTTCAGTTGCCTGTCAATTTCACTCTTAACTATCCAGGGTCTCTACCCGATGACTTTGATCGTCCCCGCGACAATTTACATTCTCCAGGGGAAAAAAGAGAATGAAAGATCCTCTGCTATCGCGAAGGTAGTGTTCATCTTTTGTAGCTTTCTGGCTACGTTATTCTACATCTCGTATCATATCATCGGAAGCTTTTCCTTCCTGAGAAACACGATTGGTTTCATCCTCACCGTGCCTGATTTGAGACCAAATATTGGACTCCACTGGTACTTCTTCACGGAGATGTTCGAGCATTTCCGGTGGCTTTTCATCGCCTCGTTCCAGATTAATGTCAATTTTTTGTACGTTGTGCCACTAGCTTTGAAATTACGTCGGGATCCGATGCTTCTTGCCTTTACCTATTTGGCAATCGCTGCGATTTTTAAGTCCTATCCATCGATTGGAGATATTGGATTTTACATGTCCTTGTTGCCCTTATGGAAACACCTGTTTCAACGTAAGTTATCATCTATAAATCGATACCGTCATGTTAAAAGAACCTAAATTCAGGGAATTAAAAAAATTCCGAGAATTCAAGGAATTCGGGCAATTTAACGAATTCAGGGAATTTTTATAAAGTTTCGGAATTCCAGGACTTCATAATAGTGCATGGAATTCAGATAAATGCAGGAGAATTCAAGGACTTAAGAGATTTCAAGGAATTCACAGAATTCAGGAAATTTAAAGAATTCAGTAAATTTAAGGAATTCTTCTGAAATCCTTAATTCCAGGACTGCAAAGCAATGCATGAAATTCAGATAAATGCAGAAGAATTCAGAGAGTTGAGAGAATTCAAGCAATTTGCAGAATTCACCGTTTTCAGGGAATTCAAGGAATTCAGGCAATTTAACGAATTCAGGGATTTTTCCTGAATTCTTTGAATATCTGGACTTCAAAATATCAGAATAATACATGGAATTTAGATCAATGTGGAAAAATTTAAGGAATTAAGAGAATTTGATGAACTTAAGTGGTTTTTCTAAATTCTCTGCATTTCTTCAATTCCAGGACTTTAAAATAATGCATAGAATTCAGATAAATACAGAAGAATTCAAGGAAATAAGAGAATTTAAGAAAATTCAGATAATTCAAGGAATTCAGAGAATTCAAGGAATTTACATAATTCAGGGAATTAAGGTAATTTAATTAAGTCAGGAAATTCTGACAAATTATCTCCATTCGTTCAATTCCAGAACCTCCTAGTAATGCATGGAATTCAAGTAAATGCAGAAGAATTCAAGGAATTCATGTTATTCAATGAATTACGGTAATTCTTCTAATTTTCCTTCATTCCTACAATTCAAGAACTTCAAGATAACGCATGTCATTCAGATAAATGCAGAGGAATTCAACGGATTGAGAAAATTAAAGAGATTGAGAAAAATAAAGGAATTCAAAGAACTTTGAAATAATCCATGGGATTCAGATGAATGCAGTAGAAGTTCAGTAATTAAGAGAATTCAAGGAATTCAGAAACTTGAAGGAATCAAGAGAATTCAAGAAATTAAGAGAATTCAAGAAATTAAGAGACTTCAGGGAATTCAAAGAATTAAAAGAATTCCTTCAATTCCAGAACTTTAAAATATTCCATGGGATTCAGATGAATGCAGTAGGATTCCATGAATTAAGAGAATTCAAGGAATTCGGAAAATTCAAGGAATTCAGGGAATTCAAGGAATTCGGAGAATTCAAGGAATTCAGAGAATTCAACGAATTCAGAGAATTCAACGAATTCAAGGAATTAAGAGACTTCAGGGAATTTAAAGAATTCATGGAATTCAGAAAATTAAAAGAATTCAAGAAATTCAGATAATTCAAGGGATTAAAAAAATGCAGGCAATTCTTTTAAATTCCCTTCATTCCTTTAATTCTAGGACTTTGAAATAATCCATGGGATTCAGATGAATGCAGTAGAATTCCAGGAATTAAGAGAATTCAAGGAATTCAGAGAATTCAAGTTGGTAAGGGAATTCGGAAAATTAAAGGAATTCAGAGAATTCAAAGAATTCAAGGAATTCAGAGAATTCGAGGAATTCAGAGAATTCGAGGAATTCAAAAAATTCAAAGAATTGAGATAATACAAGGAATTATGAAAATTCAACGAATCCAGGAAATTCTTCTAAATTCCCTTCATTCCTTCAATTCAAGGACTTCAAGATAACGCATGAAATTCAAATAAATGCAGAGGAATTCAAAGGATTAAAAAAATTCAAGAATTTCAGCGATTAAGAGAATTCAAGGAATTCAGAGAATGCAAGGAATTAAGAGACTTTCAAAGAAGTCAAGGATTTCAGAGAATTCAAGATGTTAAGAAAATTCAGGAAATTAAAAGAATTCAAGGTTTTAAGAGAATTCAGAAAATTCAGATAATTCAAGGAATTAAAAGAATTCAGGCAATTCTTTTAAATTCGTTTCATTCCTTCAATTCCAGGACTTAAAAATAATCTATGGGATTTAGATGAATGCAGTAGAAATCCAGGAATTAAGAGAATTCAAGAAATTTAGAGAATTCAACGAATTCAAAGAATGAAGATACTTCAAGGAATTTAAAGAATACAAGGAATTCAGAAAATTCAGGAAATTAAAAGAATTAAAGAAATTCAGATAATTCAAGGAATTAAAAAAATTCAGGCAATTCTTTTAAATTCCCTTCAATCCTTCAATTCCAGGACTTTGAAATAATCGATGGGATTCAGATGAATGCAGTAGAATTTCAGGAATTAAGAGAATTCAAGGTATTAAGAGAATTCAAGGTGTTAAGAGAATTCAGGAAATTAAAAGAATTCAAGAAATTCAGATAATTCAAGGAATTTAGAGAATTCAAGGAATTGAAAGAACTCAGACAATTCTTCTAAATTCCCTTTATTCCTTCAATTCCAGTACTTTGAAATAGTTCGTAGAATTCAGATGAATGCAGTAGAATTCTATGAATTAAGAGAATTCAAGGAATTCGGAAAATTCAAGAAATTCAGAGAATTCGAGGAGTTCAGAAAATTCAACGAATTCAGGAAATTCCCTTTATTCTTTTAATTCCAGGACTTCAAGATAACGCATGGAATTTAGATAAATGCAGAGGAATTCAAAGGATTAAAAAAATTAACGAATTTCAGCGATTAAAAGAATTCGAGGTATTAAGAGAAATCAAGGAATTCAGAAACTTGAAGAAATTCAGAGAATTCGAGAAATTCAGAAAATTTAAGAAATTCAGAGAATTCAAGAAATTAAGAGACTTCAATGAATTCAAAGAATGCAAGGAATTAAGAGACTTCAGAAATTCAAAGAATTCAAGGAATTCAGAGAATTCAAGATGTTAAGAAAATTCAGGCAATTAAAAGAATTCAAGGTTTTAAGAGAATTCAGGAAATTAAAAGAATTCATGAAATTCAGATAATTCAAGGAATTAGAAGAATTTAGGCAATTCTTCTAAATTCCTTTCATTCCTTCAATTCCAGGACTTTAAAATAGTCTATGGGATTCAGATAAATGCAATAAAATTCCATGAATTAAGAGAATTCAAGGAATTCAGAGAATTCAACGAAATCAGAGAATTCGAGGAATTCAAAGAATTGAGATAATACAAGGAATTATGAAAATTCAACGAATCCAGGCAATGCTTCTAAATTCCCTTCATTCCTACAATTCCAGGACTTCCAGATAACGCATGAAATTCAGATAAATGCAGAGGAATTCAAAGGATTAAAAAATTAAAGAATTTCAACGATTAAGAGAATTCAAGGAATTCAGAAACTTGAAGACATTCCGAGAATTCGAGGAATTCAGAAAATTTAAGAAATTCAGAGAACTCAAGAAATTAAGAGACTTCAGGAATTCAAAGAATTCACGATGTTAAGAAAATTCCGGAAATTAAAAGAATTCAAGGTTTTAAGAGAATTCAGGAAATTAATGGAATCCATCAAATTCAAATAATTCAAAGAATTAAAAAAATTCAGGCAATTCTTTTAAATTCCTTTCATTCCTTAAATTCCAGGACTTTGAAATAATCTATGGGATTCAGATGAATGCAGTAGAATTCCATGAATTAAAAGAAATCAAGGAATTCGGGAAATTCAAGGAATTCAAAAAATTCAAAGAATTGAGATAATATAAGGAATTATGAAAATTCAACGAATCTAGGCAATTCTTCTAAATTACCTTCATTCCTTCAATTCCAGAACTTCAAGATAACGCATGAAATTCAGATAAATGCAGAGGAATTCAAAGGATTAAAAAATTAAAGAATTTCAACGATTAAGAGAATTCAAGGTATTAAGAGATATCAAGGAATTCAGAAACTTGAAGGAATTCAGAGAATTCAAGAAATTCAGAGAATTCGAGGAATTCAGAAAATTTAAGAAATTCAGAGAATGCAAGGAATTAAGAGACTTAAGGAAATTAAAAGAATTCGTGAAATTCAGAGAATTCAACGGATTAAAAGAATTCAGGCAATTCTTTTAAATTCCTTTCACTCCTTCAATTGCAGGACTTCAAGATAACGCATGAAATTCAGATAAATGCAGAAGAATTCAAAGGATTAAAAAAATTAAAGAAATTCAGAGAAATGAAGGAATTCAAAGAATGAAGAGAATTCAAAGTATTAAGAGAATTCAAGAAATTAAGAGAAAGACCACGAAATACAGATAATGAAAAGAATTAACAGAAATAAAGGAATTTAGAGAATTCAAGGAATTCTGAGAATTCAGGGAATCAAGTGAATTTAGGTTATTTGAGGAATTCGAGGAATTCAAAAAAATTCAAAGAATTGAGATAATACAAGGAATTAAAGGAAATCAATTAATTCAGACAATTCTTCTAAATTCCCTTTATTCCTCCAATTCCAGGACTTCAAGATAACGCATGAAATTCAGATAAATGCAGAGGAATTCAAAGAATTAAGAAAATTAAAGAAAATTAAAGAAATTCAGGAATTCAAAGAATGAAGAGAATTCAAGGTATCAAAAGAATTCAAGAAATTAAGAGAAATTCCACGAAATACAGATAATGAAAAGAATTAACAGAAATAAAGGAATTTAGAGAATTCAAGGAATTAAGGGAATTCGAGGAATTCAGAAAATTCAAAGAATTGATATAATTCAAGGAATTATGATTATTCAACAAATTCAGAGAAATCAAGGAATTCAAAGAATTAAGAGAATTCAAGGTATTAGGAGAATTCGAGAAATTAAGATAGTTCTAGGAATGAACAGAAGTAAAGGAATTTAGAGAATTCAGGGAACTAGAAGAATTCAAGGAATTAAGTGAATTGAGGTTATTCGAGGAATTAAAAGAATTCAATTAATTTGGGCAATTCTTCTAAATTTCCTTCATTCTTTCAACTCCAGGACTTTAAAGTAATCCGTGGAATTCAGCTGAATGCACTATAGAATTCTAGGATTGAAGAGAATTCAAGGTACTAAGAGAATTCAAGGAATTCCGAGAATTCAAGGTATTAAGAGAATTCAAGGAATTCCGAGAATTCAAGGTATTAAGAGAATTCGAGGAATTCACAAAATTCAAAGAATTGATATAATTCGAGGAATTAAGGCAATTCTTTTACATTCCGGTCATTCCTTCAATTTCAGGATTTCAAGATAACGCATGAAATTCAGATAAATGGACATTTCTGTTAAGAACTTAACAGAAATAAAGGAATTTAGAGAATTCAAGTAATTAAGAGAATTCAGGGAATTAAAAGAAGTCAGTGAATTAGGTGAATTCTGAGTTTTCGAGGAATTAAAAGAATTCAATTAATTCAGGCAATTCTTCTAAATTTCGTTCATTCCTTCAATTCTAGAACTTTAAAATAATGCATGGAATTCAGATAAATGCAGTAGAATTAATGGAATTAAGAGAATTCAAGGAATTCAAGGTATTGAGAGAATTCAAGGAATTCAGATAATTCAATGAATTCAGTGAATTCAGAGAATTTAAGGCATTTATAGAATTCAAGAAGTTCAGAGAATTTAAGGCATTTATAGAATTCAAGGAATTCACAGAATTCGAGAAATTCAAAGAAGTGGAGGAATTCAGAGAATTTAAGGAATTCAAAGAATTCGAGAAATTCAAGGAATTAGAGGAACTCAGAAAATTTAAGGAATTGATATAATTCGAGGAATTTAAAGAATTCAAGGAATTAAGAAAATTAAAAAAGAATTCAATTAATTCAGACAATTTTTCTAAATTCCTTTAATTCCTTCGATTCCAGAACTTTAAAATAATGGATGAAATTCAGATAAATGCAGTAGAATTAACGGAATTAAGAGAATTCAAGGTATTGAGAGAATTCAAGGAATTCAAGATATTGAGAGAATTCGAGGAATTCAGATAATTCAATGAATTCAGGGAATTCAAGGAGTTCAGACAATTTAAGGCATTTATAGAATTCAAGGAAAACATAGAATTCGAGAAATTCAAAGAAGTGGGGGAATTCAGAGAATTTAAGGAATTCAAAGAATTCAAGGAATTGATATAATTTAAGGAATTATGAAAATTCAACAAAATCAGAGAAATCAAGAAATTCAAAGAATTAAGAGAATTCAAGGTATTAAGAGAATTCAAGAAATTAAGAGAATTCAAGAAATTAAGATAATTCTAGGAATTAACAGAAGTAAAGGAATTTAGAGAATTCAGGGAACTAAAAGAATTCAAGGAATTTAGAGAATTCAGGTTATTCGAGGAATTAAAAGAATTTAATTAATTTAGGCAATTCTTCTAAATTTCCTTCGTTCTTTCGACTCCAGGACTTTAAAGTAATCCGTGGAATTCAGCTGAATGCACTATAGAATTCGAGGAATGAAGAGAATTCAAGGTATTAAGAGAATTCGAAGAATTCAGAAAATTCAAAGAATTGATATAATTCGAGGAATTTTGAGAATTCGAGGAATTCAGGCAATTATTTTACATTCTCGTCATTCCTTCAATTTCAGGATTTCAAGATAACGCATGAAATTCAGATAAATGGACATTTCTGTTAAGAACTTAACAGAAATAAAGGAATTTAGAGAATTCAAGTAATTAAGAGAATTCAGGGAATTAAAAGAAGTCAGTGAATTAGGTGAATTCAGGGTTTTCGAGGAATTAAAAGAATTCAATTAATTCAGGCAATTCTTCTAAATTCCCTTCATTCCTTCAATTCCAGAAGTTTATAATAATGCGTGGAATTCAGATAAATGCAGTAGAATTAACGGAATTAAGAGAATTCCAGATATTGAGAGAATTCAAGGAATTCAAGGCATTGAGAGAATTCAAGGAATTCAAGGTATTGAGAGAATTCAAGGAATTCAGGGAATTCAAGGAGCTCAGAAAATTCAAGGAATTCAGAAACTTGAAGGAATTCAGAGAATTCAAGAAATTCAGCAAATTTCAGAAATTCAGAGAATTCAAGAAATTAAGAGACCTCAAGGAATTCAGAGAATGCAAGGAATTAAGAGAATTCACGAATTCAAGGAATTCAGAGAATTCAAGATGTTAAGAAAATTCAGGAAATTAAAAGAATTCAAGGTTTTAAGAGAATTCAGGAAATTCATATAATTCAAGGAATTAAAAGAATTCAGGCAATTCTTCTAAAGTTCTTTCATTCCTTCAATTCCAGGACTTTAAAATAATCTATGGGATTCAGATGAATGCAGTAGAATTCAAAGGATTAAAAAAATTAAAGAAATTCAGAGAAATGAAGGAATTCAAAGAATGAAGAGAATCCAAAGTATTAAGAGAATTCAAGGAATTCAGAGACTTCAAGAAATTCAGAGAATTCGAGGAGTTCAGAAAATTCAACGAATTCAGGAAATTCTTCTAAATTCCCTTTATTCTTTAAATTCCAGGACTTCAAGATAACGTATGAAATTCAGATAAATGCAGAGGAATTTAAAGAATTAAGAAAATTAAAGAAATTCAGGAATTCAAAGAATGAAGAGAATTCAAGGAATTAAGAGAATTCAGGGAATCAAGTGAATTTAGGTTATTTGAGGAATTAAAGGAATTCAAACAATTCAGACAATTCTTCTAAATTCCCTTCATTCCTTCAATTCTAGGACTTTAAAACAATCCATGGAATTCAGATGAATGCAGTAGAATTCAAGGAATTAAGAGAATTCGAGGAATTCAGAAAATTCAAAGAATTGATATAATTCAAGGAATTCAGAAAATTCAAAGAATTTATATAATTCAAGGAAGTCAGAAAATTCAAAGAATTGATATAATTCAAGGAATTATGAAAATTCAACAAATTCAGAGAAATCAAGGAATTGAAAGAATTAAGAGAATTCAAGGTATTAAGAGAATTCAAGAAATTAAGATAATTCTAGGAATTAACAGAAGTAAAGGAAAGTAGAGAATTTAGGGAACTAGAAGAATTCAAGGAATTAAGTGAATTTAGGTTATTCGAGGAATTGAAAAAATTCAATTAATTTAGGCAATTCTTCTAAATTCCCTTCATTCTTTCAACTCCAGTACCGTGGAATTCAGCTGAATGCACTATAGAATTCGAGGAATGAAGAGAATTCAAGATATTAAAAGAATTCAGGCAATGCAAAGAATTGATATAATTCGAGGAATTTTGAGAATTCGAGGAATTCAGGCAATTCTTTTATATTCTCGTCATTCTTTCAATTTCAGGATTTCAAGATAAGGCATGTAATTCAGATAAATGGATATTTCTGTTAAGAACGTAACAGAAATGAAGGAATTTAGAGAATTCAAGTAATTAAGAGAATTTAGGGAATTAAAAGAAGTCAGTGAATTAAAAGAATTCAGGAAATTCGGATAATTGAAGGAATTAAAAAAATTCAGGCAATTCTTTTAAATTCCTTTCATTCCTTCAATTCCAGGACTTTAAAATAATCTATGGGATTCAGATGAATGCAGTAGAATTCCATGAATTAAAAGAATTCAAGGAATTCGGAAAATTCAAGGAATTCAGAGAATTCAAAGAATTCAAGGAATTCGAGTGATTTAAAAAAATCATAGAATTGAGGTCATACAAGGAATTATGAAAATTCAACGAATTCAGGCAATTCTTCTGAAGTCCCTTCACTCCTTCAATTCCAGAATTTTAAAATAATGCATGGAATTCAAGTTATTGAGAGAATTCAAGGAATTCAAGGTATTGAGAGAATTCAAGGAATTCAGATAATTCAGGGAATTCAAGGAGTTCAGAGAATTTAAGGCATTTATAGAATTCAAGAAATTCACAGAATTCAAGAAATTCAAAGAAGTAGAGGAATTCAGAGAATTTAAGGAATTAAACAAATTAAAGGAATTCGATAAATTCAAGGAATTGGAGGAACTCAGAGAATTTAAGGAGTTTAGAGAATTCAGTGAATTTAGGTGATTCAAAGAATTAAGAGAATTAAAAAGTAATTAAGAGAATTCAATGAAATCAGGTAATTCTGCTAAATTCCCTGCATTCCTTCAATTTCAGGACTTAAAAATAATGCATAAAATGCAGCTGAATTCAGAGAATTCAAGGAATTTGGAGAATGCAAAGAATCAAGAGAATTCACGTTATTCAAGGAATTAAGGGAATTTAATGAATTTAGACAATTTTCTGAATTCTCTGCATTCCATCAATTCCAGGACTTAAAAATAATGCAGATAAATGCAGAATCACTCATGGAATTAAAGAGGATTCAAGCAATTGAAAGAATTTAAGGTATTAAGAGAATTCAAGGAATAAAAAAAAATTCAAGAAATTAAGAAATTTCAAGGAATTCAAAGAATTATGAGATTTCAGGAAATTCTCGGAATTCCCCTGAATTCCTCTGTTTTCCTTGCATTTTTGTGACTCTTTTTAATTCCTAGAATGTCCGAATTTTCAATAATGCATCGAATTTAGATAAATGCAGAAGGGTTCAAGGAATGTTTAGAATTTTAGGAATTTAAAATACTCTTTTAACATGGAGGTATCGAAATTTTCTTAACTTAATTAAAATTGTAAACTAAAATCAAAAAATAATTTTGCAGATATGCAGCAAGTTTTCATAGTCGGCTGCTTCACGCTTTTCTGCACCGCCTTTGCCCCGACAGTTTGGCACCTCTGGATTTTTTCGCGATCAGCGAATGCGAATTTCTACTTTGGAGTGACTCTGGCTTTCGCAATCGCCGAAATATTTCTACTCACCGACATTCCTTTCGCGAGTGTCAAGCGAGAATTTGCTCTTCGGCATGGCACTTCGTTGGAAATCAAGGGATCGAGGGCCAAACTACTTCTAGAATAATAGTATAGACCAATTTTTTAATACTCAGTCAAGTCTTCTGAAACGTAATCTGAGATTTATTTTCACGAACTCTTAAACATCGAAGAACCTAAGACGTAAATTAAATTTTGCTTCAAACATCCCAGGCTAAATAGTTATTATTATATTTTATTATACTTATTATTATACTTATTATAATATTTTTTCTAAAATAAAAGAAAGTTCAATGACTTTTTCTATAAAAGGGACACTCTTTTTATTATTAAATTACAACCATGGTTCTTGTATTTAGTTTTAATGGCTTACTTTAACCGTAAAATTCGAAAATTCGGGCACATAATTTTCTTCAACCAAAACGGAATAGTTACATTTTTAGTTAAAACATTAAGTTTTAACCAAACTAATCAATTTTTAACAGAATTGATGAATTTCAAACTAAAATGATGAATCTTCATCTGGAAGAGTTGAATTTTTAAAAAATACATCAATTTTCAAAACAAATAGTATGAATTGTCAACTAAAAATGTCAATTTTCGGTTAAATGGTCGAAGTTTCAAAGAAAAAGAATAATTATATAGAAAAAAAAATTTTCAGAGAAATACATGCATTTTTTACCAAATAGTTGAATTTTGAACTAAAAAAGATCAATTTTCAACCAAAAATGGAATGGTTAAATTTTCAGTTAAAAATATTCCAATAGTTGAATTTTCAACCAAAAAAGATCGCTTTTGAACCAAATAATTGAAATTTGAACTGAAAAATATCAATTTTCAACCATAACTGAAATAGTTAAATTTTCAGCTGAAAAAATTAATTTTCAACCAAACTGATGAATTTTTAATTGAAATAGATGAATTTTAGAAAAATCCTACCAAAAAAGACGATACAAAAAATGTGAATTCTTAACCCAATAGTTGAATTTTCAACTAAAAAAGATCGTTTTTGAACCAAATAATTGAAATTTGGACCAAAAAATATCAATTTTCAACCATAACTGAAATAGTTAAATTTTCAAGTTAAAAATTTTATTTTTAACCGCTGATGATTTTCAAAGTGAAATAGTCGAATTTTTAAACAAATAATTGAATTTCCTACACAAAAAGACGATTAAAAAAATAAATAAATAAACCTTAATTTTCGACTAAGAAAGATCAATTTTCAATAAAATGTTTGAATTTTTAACTAAGAAAGATTAATTTTCAACCGAAAATGGAATAGTTAAATTTTCAGTTGAAAAAATTAATTTTCAACCAATCTGAGGAATTTTCAAGTAAAAATGATTCACCCAGAAAAATTATTTTTTTTACCAACAAAGACGATATTAAAAAAACGTGCATTTTTAACCAAATAGTTGAATTCTCAACTAAAAAAGATCAATTTTCAACCAAACATGGAATAGTTAAATTTTCAGTTTGAAAAATTAATTTTCAACCATGAACGGAAGTTAAATTTTGAGTTAAAAAAAATATTCAACCGAGCCGTTGAATTTTATAACTTAAATGATGAATCTTCAACTGCAATAGATGAATTTTAAATAACAAAAAATAAATTTATACCAAAAAATAACGTAAATTTTCAACCAAATAGTTGAATTTTCAATTAAAAGATATCAATTTTCAACCAAAACTAATGAAGTTAAATATTCAGTTTGAAAAATTAATTTTCAACCACTGATGAATTTTCAACTAAAATGATGAATTTGTAACTGGAACAGTTGAATTTCAAACAGAAAATATGAATTTTCAATTCAAATTATGAATCTTTAATTGGAATAGCTGAATTTTTATCCAAATAGTTGAATTCTCAACCAAAAGGATTAATTTTCTACCAAAAAACGCGATTTATAAAAAAAATACATGAATTCTCAACCGAATAGTTGAATTTTTAACTAAAGAATATCAATTATCGAACAAATAGTTGAATTAAAAAAAAAAATATTTTACAACTAAAATAATGAATATTTAAATGGATTAGTTGAACTTTGTACCAAATAATTGAATTTTTTACATAAAAGAATAATTTTCTACCAAAAATGATAATTTTTGAAAAAAAAAAACACAAGAATTTTCAACTTTAATTATGAATCTTTAAGTGAAATAGTCGAATTTTCAACCAAAAACATTAATTTTCTACCAAATAAGACGATTTAAACAAAAAACATGAATTCTCAACCAAACAGTTGAATTTTCAACTAAACAATATCAATTATCGAACAAATAGTTGATTTCAAAAAAAAAAAAATTATAATAATTTTCAACTAAAATGAAGAATCCTTTAAATGAATTAGTTGAATTTTGTACCAAATAATTGAATTTTTAACCAAAAAGAATAATTTTTTACCAAAAATTCGAAACTAAAAAATATTAATTTTCAACTTAGAAACGAATAGTTTTATCAGTTAAAATAAATAATTTTCAACCAAAAAGATAAATCTACCAAAGAAAAATATTTCTAAAAAATAAATGAATTCTCAACCAAAC
>CAKNXH010078794.1:0-10368 GCA_932178445.1 Andricus quercusramuli | reverse complement strand
TCACTATTTATGATTAAACATCGCTATTTAACAAAATAAATATAATTTAGGTAAGAATCAAAACATTATGACGTTTTCATTTCAATACGGCTTTTCCGGATTTTCCGATCTTGGCACTGTTCGGCTCCTTAAATTTTCTGGAATGACACAGAAAAATGTTTGAGCTTATTGTTTTATTTTCGCATTAATTTTTCAATATGTAAATATTAAATATCTGTGAATGAAAAGTATGATATGAAAAATTTCTATAAATTTAATTCTGGAATCTAATCATAAACAGTTTCAAATAAAGGAGCGTTTTCACTTTTAACAGTGAAATTCTTGAAAATTGAAAAAAAAAACAAGAATCTAATTATTTATTTATTTAATTTAGCCAAATTTGATTATAATATCAAGGTGGCCACCCACCCGGGAAAACTTCTATTATTTCACTCACTTTTGTAACTTCACGTTTGTAATAAACAAAAATTCATTTTAAAAAATTACAAAAATTAATTATTTTTAACGATTAGTTTCAAGATCCTAAATGTAAGAATTCTTTAATCTTCGAACGAATTTTGGAATTGTTTAATATTTTAACCCTTCAAGTTTAAATTCATTATTTTGAAAGTTTACAATTAGAAAGTATATAATTTTCAAATTGTTTAGAAAAATTATACTTCAAAGGTTCACCATATGTCTCGCAATATTTAAAATTCTGCAATTTTGAACGGTGAAAATGACAGTGATTTTTTTACAGAAATCGCCTTTTTTTTGTAAAAAAATCTATCCAATCACTTTGAATGAGGCCTTGAAATAAAGTTTTTTTATTGCTTCAAAAACTTAAATTCGAAAAGCTTTCGTTTGAAACTTCTTAATTTTTGGAGATTTCGAATTTTACAATGTTCTAGTTTTAAATTCAAATATTAAAAATGTCAGGATAATTTCGCTGTTAAATCTTCTAAAATTTCATATTAAAAGCCTTGATTGTCAGTTTCAAATTTAATAATTGTAGATAAAGTAATTTCGATTTAAAAAACTTAAAATTGTGCAGTTTCAAAAATTGGAATTATATTATAGCAATCTTGTTTTGTATTTTTTCTAATTTTTAATTTTCAATGTAATATCTGTTTTGGTTCAATTAAAAAATTTTTTATTTCGAATTAAAATTTTTTTGATAACCTACTATTTGGCTTAAAGTTGTACTTTCTAAAAAAATTCCATTTTTTGTTTAAGATTCCTCATTTTAGTAGCAAATTCATATTTTCGGGTTGAAAATTCAACTGTTTTGTAGAAAATTCATCTTTTAGCTTGTAAATTCATAAATTAGTAGAAAATTAAACTACATACTTAATTAAAAATTAATTTTGTTGTTGAAAATTCACATTTTTCGGGTTGGAAATTCAAATGTTTCAGCATTTTTTAGTTGAAAATTTATATCTTTGATTGAAAATTTAACTATTCTGTTGGAAATTCTTTTTTTTTGTTGAACATTAATTTTTTGAATTGAAAATCTAACTATTCCATTTTGGCTTGGAAGTTCATTAATTTAGTAGAAAATTAAATTATTTAATTGAAATTTTGTATTTTTTAAATTTGTAATGTAATTCTTAAAATTGTCCGAATTATAGTTGAAGATTTAAACAAATAATCATTTCAAATTGAAAAATATTTGGTTGGAAAATTTCAAGAATGAATAATAATTTTAAGGGAAGTGCTAATCAGTAACTGAATAATTACTTTATAATTTTGAATGGTCAAAATTTTAAACTTCTGAATTTTCATGTTGAACGGTAAATTTTCAATTTTTCCTTTTCATAAAGTTTGATTTTGCAATTAAAATTGATTTGATTGAATTTGGAAAAGTAGATATAATTGACAATTTAAAAATTATTAATTTTTGAATGATTTAAATTTACTTTAAATAATTGAAATTGTTTACGGTTTAAATATAGAAAAGTTTTAATATTCGGATTCGTTAAGTTACAACGTTCCGAAGTAGAAATTTTTTAATTGTTAATGTTTCCCATTTAAAATTACTATTTATTTTGAACGTTATTTTTAAAAAAATTCAATTTATTTTTTGATTTTAGACAATTTTGTCCAATCAGTTTTAATGTTAAATTATAATTTTTGTATGTAATAACAATTTGAAATTCTCGAAATATCGTCCTTTTCTAAAAATGTTATTTAATTTGAAATAGTTTAAATTGGAGAGTTTTTAATTCAAAATCGTTCAACATATTTTTTTAAAATTTCAAACGCCTTAATTCAAAATTAGTAATTATTGTTTAAAAAATTTTTGAAAATTAATATTTAAAAATTGGTTTAATAACGAATTTTTAAATTGATTATATTTTTAATGTTAGGAAATAAAAATCCGGAGATCTCAGTAATTGAATAATTTCTGTAATTTTGAAGGGTTACAATTTTATAGTTCTGAATTTTCATGATGAACGCTAAATTTTCCATTTTTCCCCTTCATAAGTTTTAATGTTGCAATTAAAATTGAATCTTGTAAAGTATAATTAACAATTTAAAAAATATTAACTTTTAGATTATTTAAATTTACTTCAAATAATTGAATTTTTTTACGGCTTAAATATGAAAAAGTTTTAATACCACAATTTGTGATGAGCAACATTTTTTTCAGCTTTAAATAAAGTTCGATTTCGTTAAGTTTCAATGTTCCAGAGTAGGAATTTTTTCATTTTAAATGTTTCCCATTTAAAATTACTATTTATTTTGAACGTTTTTTCAGAATAATTCAATTTATTTTTCCATTTTTAACAAAATTGTCTAAAAAATTTTAATGTTAATTATTACTTGAATATTTTTAAAGCAGCTTTCCAAATTTGTTTATGTTAATTTTTTTGAGAAAAAATTGACCCCAAAAACGGAAAATTCGTGCCAAATAACTTTCAAATTTAAATCCTTAAAAATTGTAGAATATAAAACTAAAAGCGCGCTTTTGTTCTTGAATAAGCATTTGAAATTTAACAATTTTAAAGGAATGCTTAAAACTGTATACTTTCAAATAATTGTAAGCTGAAAATTATTAATTTTGCAATTTAATGATGGACCATTTTCAAATTTAGAGCGTTTAAATTAGAAAAATTTTGAATTTAAATTTCTGAAAATGGTATAATATAAATTTATTGTCTTTAAAATTTTTAATTCAATTCTTTCAAAACGTAAGAATTAAAAATATAAAATTTTAAAAAAGTATTAATAACTGAATATTTTTAAAGTAGCTTTCCAAATTTCCAAGGCCCTTTCTACTAAATGGTTGAAAGTTGAACTACTTAGTTAAAAATGATTTTTTTTTTGTTTGTTGAAGATTCATCATTTTAGTTGCAAATTGCATCTGTTTGGTTGAAATATCGTTTTTTTTTTGTTGAAAATTAATTTTTTAAATTGAAAATTGAACTATTCTAGCTTTTTACTTGAAAATTAATTTTTTCTTATTGAAAATTCAACTACTTGGTAGAAATTTGAACTACTTTGTTAAAAATGAATTTTTTTGGTTCAAGCTTCACCATTTTAGTTCGATATTTATGTCTTTGGTTGAAAATTGAACTATTTTATTAAAAAATTAAGTATTCAATTTTTCAACTGAAAACTTAACTATTCAATTTTTGGTCGAAAATTTATCTTTCCAAGTATAAAATTCTACTAGGTATTTGGTTTAAAATTCATGTATTCTGTTGAAAATTCGTTTTTCTTTTGCTGAAAATTAATTTTTTTCAATTGAAAATTCAACTATTCTAGCTTTTTTTTGAAAATTAATTTTTTGTACTGAAAATTACTTAGTGGAAATTTGAAATATTTGTTAAAAATTAACTTTTTTGTACAAGCTTCACCATTTTAGCTGGATATTCATCTCTTTAGTAGAAAATTGAAATAATTTTTTGAATTGAAAATTTACCTATTCAATTTTGGTTTGAAAATTTATCATAAAATTCTACTGGGTACTTGGTTTAAAATTCATGTATGTATTCTGTTAAAAAATCGTTATTTTTTGTTGGCAATTAAATTTTTTAACAGAAAATTGAACTATTCTAACTTTTTGTTGAAAATTCGTCTTTTTTGATAAAATTAAATTGCTCATTTAAAAATGCAACAGATAAATTTTCCAGAGACAAATTTATATAATAAAATTAAACTGTGGGTTTCACAAAGATAGTTATCAGGGTGTCTAGCGACCTTGAAAACCTTGAAAATCTGGAATTCTCCTTAAATTTTTGTTGAACCTGGAATACCTGGAAATTCCTTGAATTTTTCACGAGAACCTTGAATTAATTTTTGGTTTTAAGAGATTTTTTTATTGAAATGCGAAAAGTAATTTAAATCTTTTATTATGTAACTACTTTGTTCAAAATCAATTTATATTTTTTTTGTGAAAATTCAACTATTTGGTTAAAAATTCACCTATTTGGTTAAAAATTCATGTATTTTGTCAGAAAAATTATATTTTTTGTAAAAAGTTATCTTTTTATTTGAAAGTTAATCTTCTTGTTTAAAAATTTTTCTATTCGGTTAAAAAGTCAAGTATTCCAGTTAAATATTTATCATTTCTATTGCATATTTATCTTTTGGGTTGGAAATAAAATTATTTGGCTGAAAGTTAAATTCTTTTAATTTTTTTTTTTTTTAAGATTCATCGCTTTAATTAAAAATTCATTTCTTTGATTGAAAAATGAGCTGTTTGATTGAAAACTTCTTTTTCCTTTGAATATTTTTCATTTGTTTGTCTTCTTTAATTAAAAAGTATATTATTTCATTAAAAATTTATGTATTTTGTTAAAAAATTGCATTTTTTGGTGGAAAATTAATCTTTTTATTTGAAAATCAATCTTCTTGTTTAAAAATTCATCATTTTTTAGTTGAAAATTCATCTTTCTGGTTTAAAAATCAACTATTTCAGTTGAAGATTCATTGTTTTAGTTGAAAACTCTTATGTTTGGTTTAAAATTAATATTTTTAACTAAAAATGTTACTATTCCATTATCGGTTGAAAAATATTATTTTTTTAGTTAAAAATTCATGTATTTTATTGGAAAATTGTATTTTTTGGTAGAAAATTAATCTTTCTATTTGAAAATTCATCTCTGGTTGAAAATTCATTCGAAGATTTCGAACATTTCCAAATATTTTAAAACTTTCAAAAAATTTCAAAGGATTTAAAGGTTATAGTAAACTAGATTTTTCAGATTTCAAAAGATTTCACACAGATTGAAGATATTGTTATGATTTTTAATGAATACAAAAGATTTCAGAACTTTTAAAAATCAATAACTTTGTTAAAAATCAATTTATCTTTTTTTTGGTGAAAACTCAACTATTTGGTTGAAAATTGATATTTGCATTTAAAAATTAAACTATTTGTTTGAAAATGTATTTACTTTTGGAAAATTCGTCATTTTGTAGTAAGTTTATCTTTATGGTTGAAAATTAATCTTTTTGGCATAAAATTCAATTATTCCAGTTAAAAATTCAACTATTTCGTTCAAAATTCATGTATTTTGTTAAAAAATTTATATTTTTTGTAATAATTATCTTTCTATTTGAAAGTTAATCTTCTTGTTTAAAAAATTCTTCTTGTCGGTTAACAATTCAAGTATTCTAGTTAAATATTCATCATTTCTGTCAAATATTCATCTTTTAGGTTGGAAATAAAATTCTTCGGCTGAAAGTTAAATTCTTTTGTTAAAATTTTTGTTTTCAAGATTCATCGTTTTAATTAAAAATTCATTTCTGTGATTGAAAAATGAGCTGTTTGATTGAAAACTTTTTTTTCCTTTTGGATATTTTTCGTTTCTTTGTCTTCTTTAATTAAAAATTCAATTATTTCCTTAAAAATTCATGTATTTTGTTAAAAAATTGCATTTTTTGGTGGAAAATTAATCTTTTTAGTTGAAAATTCATCTTTCTGGTTTAAAAATCAACTATTTCAGTTAAAGATTCATTCTTTTAGTTGGAAACTCTTATGTTTAGGTTAAAATTAATTTTTTAACTAAAAATTAAAAAAAAAATATTTCAGAAAGATTTGATAGAAATTTCATAAAGACATTGAAATAATACAAGAATTCTAAAGGTTTCAAAACATTTCAAAGATTTTAAACGATTTCAAAGATTTCATACAAATTTCAAAAGATTTTAACAAATTTCAAAGGTTTCAAGGATTTTAAAGGTTGCAAAAATTTCAAATATTTTATAAAAATTTGAAAAGATTTAACAGAAATTTCAAGATTTCACAGCGATTTTGAGTACTTCAAGAGATTTCAATGAATTCACAAAGATTTCAGACTTCAAGGTTTTCAAATACGACTTATGTTCGCAAAAAATTAAGAATTAGTTTATTTATGGTTCTGCCATATTAAATATATTTTTTAAATCAATAGAAAACACAAAATTTTAATAGACAAACCGGCGAGAAAACCGAGAGGCGAAAATTGTAAAAATAGTGGCCCTCGAAGATTCTTGTTTTGTCTTCTTTTTCCTTTGTATATTTTTCATTTGTTTGTCTTCTTTAATTAAAAAGTATATTATTTCGTTAAAAATTTATGTATTTTGTTAAAAAATTGCATTTTTTGGTGAAAAATTAATCTTTTTATTTGAAAATCAATCTTCTTGTTTGAAAATTCATCACTTTTTAGTTGATAATTAATCTTTTAGGTTTAAAAATCAACTATTTCAGTTGAAGATTCATTGTTTTAGTTGAAAACTCCTATGTTTGGGTTAAAATTAATGTTTTTAACTAAAAATGTTACTATTCAATTTTCGGTTGAAAAATATTATTTTTTTAGTTCAAAATTCACCTATTTGGTTAAAAATTCATGTATTTTGTTGAAAAATTGTATCGTTTTAGTAGAAAATTTATCTTTTTGGTTTAAAATTTATCTATTCTAGTTGAAGATTCATAATTTTATTTGAAAATTCATCACTCCGATTGAAAGTTTAACTATTTTGTTGAAACCCCGTGTTTTTTGGTTGAAAATTAAAACTTGACCGGAAAATGACCGGAAATTTGAAATCGTCCGCCGAATCGCCACCCTGATATTGTGAATAATTCTATAAGTTTTTTATTTCGTCTCCGCTAATATAGAATGTTACAAGTATACATTTTTTTGTGACATTCAACTTACAAATTATAAAAATTATTAGTTGAAAATTTCGATTTTAATTCAGTTTCAAAAGGTTTCAAAATATTTCAAAGATTTTATAATATTCAAAAGGATTTTGAACATTTTACAAAAATATAAAGGATTTCAAAGATTTGAAAACGTTTACAGTACACCAGATTTCTAAGATTTTAAAATATTTCGAAGATTTGAAATGATTTCAAAAGGTTTAAAAACATTTTAGAAGATTTGGAAAGATTTCACTAATAATTCACTGATTTCAACGGATAAAAAAGATTTCACAAACAAAGATGTGAGAAAAATTTCACAAATATTTAAAAAGATTTGATAAAGATTTTAAAAATTTCCCAACAAATTCCAAAAGATTTCAAAGATTTAAAAAAGGGATATACACCCAATTTCGGAGATTTCACAAAGATTTCGAAAATTTCCAAATATTTTAAAACTTTCAAAAGATTTCAAAGGATTTAAAGGTAAACTAGATTTTTCAGATTTTGAAATATTTCACACAGATTGAAAATATTGTTATGATTTTTAATGAATACAAAAGATTTCAGAAAGATTTCATAGAAATTTCATAAAGATATTAAAATAATACAAGAATTCTGAAGGTTTCAAAACATTTCAAAGATTTTAAACGATTTCGATGACTTAAAACGAATACGAAAGATTTCACAAACAAAGATTAAAGAAATCTTTCACAAATATTTCAAAGATTTCATAAAAATTTCAAAAGATTTTAACAAATTTCAAAGGTTTGAAGGATTTTAAAGTTTGCAAAAATTTCATATATTTTACAAAAATTTGAAAAGGTTTAACTGAAATTTCAAGATTTCACAACGATTTTGAATACTTCAAGAGATTTCAATGAATTCACAAAAATTTCAAAGAGACTTCAAGGTTTTCAAAGACGACTTATGTTCGCAAAAAATTAAGAATTTGTTTATTTATGGTTCTGCCTTTTTTAGAAATTATTGACCAATAAAAAATTAAATATATTTCTTAAATCAATAGAAAACACAACATTTTACTAGGCGAACCGGCGAGAAAACCGGGAGGCGAAAATTGTAAAAATAGTGGCCCTCGAAGATTCTTGTTTTGTCTTATTTTCCAAGAATTTCGTGTTTAAATCATAAGATTCCTTCTATTTTTATTAATTTTCTCACTGTTATAACAGTGAAAAAATTAATTTAATACAAATTCTTTAGAAATTTAAATACAATTATTAACAATTCAATATTTTGAGGTTAGAAAATGTTAAACTCGAATATGCTGTCAACTGCCACTTAAAATTTATTTATTATACTCTCAAATAATTTGTATGTGATAAATTAATCATAAAAAAAAACTCACTGAATTCTGAAGGATCCCAAAGCGGTTTAACGTGAATATTATACGAGGCCACTGCAATCACTCCTACGAAACACGCGACAAATACTTTATACTGATTTTTATTCATCTTTTGGAATTCCTCCTGAAAAAAATACGTTTTTCCATACACATTTAAGTAATTATAAACCAATTTTCAAAAAAAAATACCGCATACTCACCGAAAAATTAATTTTTATTTATCTAGCTCCAAAAATTGTTATCTCTTCCTCGTCAAATACAGAAAAAAAATTATAACATGATTTCAATTGTTAATCGTTATTCCTAAAAAAAGTGCCAAATTCTCTGATGAATCAAATATTTACGTCAAAATATTTCCAAATATTTCGGAGCATGGGCAGATCGGCATGTAACAGACCCAACCTCCCTGACCTTGACACCCGGCAAACATAACCTACAAAATTCGTGTCAAGAATCTGTCAGACATGAAAAATGTTGAGAGATTCGGTCAAATAATTATAATTTTTTAAGTGATTTTAAGATGAATCGTGTTTAAATTATTGTTCGGAAAAGCGACTCGAATTCCGAATGTACTCGAAAAGAAGAAAAATAGTAATGAAGTATTAATTGATCGATTAAAATAGGTTGAAACTGGGATTCGGAAAAATGGTGAAAATGTTTAAGAAGGAGTGGTTGTTTTATTACACATTAGGTAGTTTTATAAGGTTTTCATTAATGAATTCGAGGTATCAGGAAGTTATTAGTGAACGGGTTGAGGTTTCTACAGCTCTCAATTCCTGGAAAAGAGGTTAGTTTCTTCCTAATTTGATTATAAGTTTATACAAATCTTACTTTACGGTTTCATCAATATTTTATTCATTATTATCTATATTTTACACTATACTACTGTTTTATTACCTTTTGAATCAATTCTATGTGCAGAGTGAATTTAAAAACTCGATTTTGAATTTTTTAAATCTTTTTTTTTAACTGTTAGGGAGAAAATATTTTTATCGAATTGAAATTATTAAAAGTTCTTTGTTTTATTTAATTATATAATTTTATTTTATCATTTTTAAGGAATTAGGGAAACTTCGGAAATTTACAGAATTCAGGGAATTTAATTTTTTTAATTCTTCAAGGAATTAAGATGATTCAGGGAATTTTTCTAAAATCCCTGAATTCCTTAAATACCAGGACTTTCTTCTAATTTTATTACAATAACCATAAAAATTCTTTTACTTTGCTTTACCATAAATCTTATTTTCCCTAGTGGAACAATTTTTACAAAAAAGTACAGAAAACTAGAACCATTTTTACAGGAATTTACAAATGCAATAAATTATTTTGAAATCTTTTCACATTTCAACTTATTTTAGAATATTTTCAAAACTTCTAAATATATTTTATACTTACTTCATTATTTTCCAAATTAATAATTGTTCAATTTTCATTTATGGAAAAAAATTATTTCAAATCTTTTTTAATATTCTATTAAAAATATGTTTTGAAAAATTCATTACAAAATTTTCCAGGAATCTAATAATAATTTTATTATCTTGGAACTCGAATTCTTTCTGAAATTTCTGAAAATCTTATTAAATATTCTTTTAAACTAATTTTTCAACAACAATTTTTTTAGTTTTTCTAGCATTGTTTATACAAATTTTTTATTTATTTGAAGCTTTTAAAAATGCTTAAAAAGCTTATAAATTTTCGAAAATTTAAAAAATATACATTGTGTTTCAAATGTTTTAAAATCTTTTCACATTTTAAATTATTTTGTAATCTTTTCAGAATATTTTCAAAACTTCTAAATATATTTTATACTTACTTGATTATTTCCAAATTAATAATTGTACAATTTACATTTATGGAAAAAAATTGTTTCAAATCTTTTTAAATATTCTATTAA
>CAKNXH010078793.1:0-10375 GCA_932178445.1 Andricus quercusramuli | reverse complement strand
TCACTATTTATGATTAAACATCGCTATTTAACAAAATAAATATAATTCAGGTAAGAATCAAAACATTATGACGTTTTCATTTCAATACGGCTTTTCCGGATTTTCCGATCTTGGCATTGGTCGGCTCCTTAAATTTTCTGGAATGACACAGAAAAATGTTTGAGCTTATTGTTTTATTTTCGCATTCATTTTTCAATATGTAAATATTAAATATCTTTGAATGAAAAGTGTGATTTGAAAAATTTCTATAAATTTAATTCTGGAATCTAATCATAAACAGTTTCAAATAAAGGAGCGTTTTCACTTTTAACAGTGAAATTCTTGAAAATTGAAAAAAAAAAAACAAGAATCTAATTATTTATTTATTTAATTTAGCCAAATTTGATTATAATATCAAGGTGGCCACCCACCCGGGAAAACTTCTATTATTTCACTCACTTTTGTAACTTCACGTTTGTAATAAACAAAAATTCATTTAAAAAAATTACAAAAATTAATTATTTTTAACGATTAGTTTCAAGATCCTAAATGTAAGAATTCTTTAATTTTCGAACGAATTTTGGAATTGTTTAATATTTTAACCCTTCAAGTTTAAATTCATTATTTTGAAAGTTTACAATTAGAAAGTATATAATTTTCAAATTGTTTAGAAAAATTATACTTCAAAGGTTCACCATATGTCTCGCAATATTTAAAATTCTGCAATTTTGAACGGTGAAAATGACAGTGATTTTTTTACAGAAATCGCATTTTTTTGTAAAAAAATCTATCCAATCACTTTGAATGAGGCCTTGAAATAAAGTTTTTTTTATTGCTTCAAAAACTTAAATTCGAAAAGCTTTCGTTTGAAACTTCTTAATTTTTGGAGATTTCGAATTTTACAATGTTCTAGTTTTAAATTCAAATATTAAAAATGTCAGGATAATTTCGCTGTTAAATCTTCTAAAATTTCATATTAAAAGCCTTGATTGTCAGTTTCAAATTTAATAATTGTAGATAAAGTAATTTCGATTTAAAAAACTTAAAATTGTGCAGTTTCAAAAATTGGAATTATATTATAGCAATCTTGTTTTGTATTTTTTCTAATTTTTAATTTTCAATGTAATATCTGTTTTGGTTCAATTAAAAAATTTTTTATTTCGAATTAAAATTTTTTTGATAACCTACTATTTGGCTTAAAGTTGTACTTTCTAAAAAAATTCCATTTTTTGTTTAAGATTCCTCATTTTAGTAGCAAATTCATATTTTCGGGTTGAAAATTCAACTGTTTTGTAGAAAATTCATCTTTTAGCTTGTAAATTCATAAATTAGTAGAAAATTAAACTACATACTTAATTAAAAATTAATTTTGTTCTTGAAAATTCGCATTTTTCGGGTTGGAAATTCAAATGTTTCAGCATTTTTTAGTTGAAAATTTATATCTTTGATTGAAAATTTAACTATTCTGTTGGAAATTCTTTTTTTTTGTTGAACATTAATTTTTTGAATTGAAAATCTAACTATTCCATTTTGGCTTGGAAGTTCATTAATTTAGTAGAAAATTAAATTATTTAATTGAAATTTTGTATTTTTTAAATTTGTAATGTAATTCTTAAAATTGTCCGAATTATAGTTGAAGATTTAAACAAATAATCATTTCAAATTGAAAAATATTTGGTTGGAAAATTTCAAGAATGAATAATAATTTTAAGGGAAGTGCTAATCAGTAACTGAATAATTACTTTATAATTTTGAATGGTCAAAATTTTAAACTTCTGAATTTTCATGTTGAACGGTAAATTTTCAATTTTTCCTTTTCATAAAGTTTGATTTTGCAATTAAAATTGATTTGATTGAATTTGGAAAAGTAGATATAATTGACAATTTAAAAATTATTAATTTTTGAATGATTTAAATTTACTTTAAATAATTGAAATTGTTAACGGTTTAAATATAGAAAAGTTTTAATATTCGGATTCGTTAAGTTACAACGTTCCGAAGTAGAAATTTTTTAATTGTTAATGTTTCCCATTTAAAATTACTATTTATTTTGAACGTTATTTTTAAAAAAATTCAATTTATTTTTTGATTTTAGACAATTTTGTCCAATCAGTTTTAATGTTAAATTATAATTTTTGTATGTAATAACAATTTGAAATTCTCGAAATATCGTCCTTTTCTAAAAATGTTATTTAATTTGAAATAGTTTAAATTGGAGAGTTTTTAATTCAAAATCGTTCAACATATTTTTTTAAAATTTCAAACGCCTTAATTCAAAATTAGTAATTATTGTTTAAAAAATTTTTGAAAATTAATATTTAAAAATTGGTTTAATAACGAATTTTTAAATTGATTATATTTTTAATGTTAGGAAATAAAAATCCGGAGATCTCAGTAATTGAATAATTTCTGTAATTTTGAAGGGTTACAATTTTATAGTTCTGAATTTTCATGATGAACGCTAAATTTTCCATTTTTCCCCTTCATAAGTTTTAATGTTGCAATTAAAATTGAATCTTGTAAAGTATAATTAACAATTTAAAAAATATTAACTTTTAGATTATTTAAATTTACTTCAAATAATTGAATTTTTTTACGGCTTAAATATGAAAAAGTTTTAATACCACAATTTGTGATGAGCAACATTTTTTTCAGCTTTAAATAAAGTTCGATTTCGTTAAGTTTCAATGTTCCAGAGTAGGAATTTTTTCATTTTAAATGTTTCCCATTTAAAATTACTATTTATTTTGAACGTTTTTCCAGAATAATTCAATTTATTTTTCCATTTTTAACAAAATTGTCTAAAAAATTTTAATGTTAATTATTACTTGAATATTTTTAAAGCAGCTTTCCAAATTTGTTTATGTTAATTTTTTTGAGAAAAAATTGACCCCAAAAACGGAAAAATCGTGCCAAATAACTTTCAAATTTAAATCCTTAAAAATTGTAGAATATAAAACTAAAAGCGCGCTTTTGTTCTTGAATAAGCATTTGAAATTTAACAATTTTAAAGGAATGCTTAAAACTGTATACTTTCAAATAATTGTAAGCTGAAAATTATTAATTTTGCAACTTAATGGTGGACCATTTTCAAATTTAGAGCGTTTAAATTAGAAAAATTTTGAATTTAAATTTCTGAAAATGGTATAATATAAATTTATTGTCTTTAAAATTTTTAATTCAATTCTTTCAAAACGTAAGAATTAAAAATATAAAATTTTAAAAAAGTATTAATAACTGAATATTTTTAAAGTAGCTTTCCAAATTTCCAAGGCCCTTTCTACTAAATGGTTGAAAGTTGAACTACTTAGTTAAAAATGATTTTTTTTTTGTTTGTTGAAGATTCATCATTTTAGTTGCAAATTGCATCTGTTTGGTTGAAATATCGTTTTTTTTTTGTTGAAAATTAATTTTTTAAATTGAAAATTGAACTATTCTAGCTTTTTACTTGAAAATTAATTTTTTCTTATTGAAAATTCAACTACTTGGTAGAAATTTGAACTACTTTGTTAAAAATGAATTTTTTTGGTTCAAGCTTCACCATATTAGTTCGATATTTATGTCTTTGGTTGAAAATTGAACTATTTTATTAAAAAATTAAGTATTCAATTTTTCAACTGAAAACTTAACTATTCAATTTTTGGTCGAAAATTTATCTTTCCAAGTATAAAATTCTACTAGGTATTTGGTTTAAAATTCATGTATTCTGTTGAAAATTCGTTTTTCTTTTGCTGAAAATTAATTTTTTTCAATTGAAAATTCAACTATTCTAGCTTTTTTTTTGAAAATTAATTTTTTGTACTGAAAATTACTTAGTGGAAATTTGAAATATTTGTTAAAAATTAACTTTTTTGTACAAGCTTCACCATTTTAGCTGGATATTCATCTCTTTAGTAGAAAATTGAAATAATTTTTTGAATTGAAAATTTACCTATTCAATTTTGGTTTGAAAATTTATCATAAAATTCTACTGGGTACTTGGTTTAAAATTCATGTATGTATTCTGTTAAAAAATCGTTATTTTTTGTTGGCAATTAAATTTTTTAACAGAAAATTGAACTATTCTAACTTTTTGTTGAAAATTCGTCTTTTTTGATAAAATTAATCTGCTCATTTAAAAATGCAAGAGATACATTTTCCCGAGACAAGTTTATATAATAAAATTAAACTGTGGGTTTCACAAAGAGAGTTATCAGGGTGTCTAGCGACCTTGAAAACCTTGAAAATCTGGAATTCTCCTTGAATTTTTGTTGAACCTGGAAAACCTGGAAATCTCCTTGAATTTTTCACGAGAACCTTGAATTAATTTTTGGTTTTACGAGATTTTTTTATTGAAATGCGAAAAGTAATTTAAATCTTTTAGTATGTAACTACTTTGTTCAAAATCAATTTATATTTTTTTTGTGAAAATTCAACTATTTGGTTAAAAATTCACCTATTTGGTTAAAAATTCATGTATTTTGTCAGAAAAATTATATTTTTTGTAAAAAGTTATCTTTTTATTTGAAAGTTAATCTTCTTGTTTAAAAATTTTTCTATTCGGTTAAAAAGTCAAGTATTCCAGTTAAATATTTATCATTTCTATTGCATATTTATCTTTTGGGTTGGAAATAAAATTATTTGGCTGAAAGTTAAATTCTTTTAATTTTTTTTTTTTTTAAGATTCATCGCTTTAATTAAAAATTCATTTCTTTGATTGAAAAATGAGCTGTTTGATTGAAAACTTCTTTTTCCTTTGAATATTTTTCATTTGTTTGTCTTCTTTAATTAAAAAGTATATTATTTCATTAAAAATTTATGTATTTTGTTAAAAAATTGCATTTTTTGGTGGAAAATTAATCTTTTTATTTGAAAATCAATCTTCTTGTTTAAAAATTCATCATTTTTTAGTTGAAAATTCATCTTTCTGGTTTAAAAATCAACTATTTCAGTTGAAGATTCATTGTTTTAGTTGAAAACTCTTATGTTTGGTTTAAAATTAATATTTTTAACTAAAAATGTTACTATTCCATTATCGGTTGAAAAATATTATTTTTTTAGTTAAAAATTCATGTATTTTATTGGAAAATTGTATTTTTTGGTAGAAAATTAATCTTTCTATTTGAAAATTCATCTCTGGTTGAAAATTCATTCGAAGATTTCGAACATTTCCAAATATTTTAAAACTTTCAAAAAATTTCAAAGGATTTAAAGGTTATAGTAAACTAGATTTTTCAGATTTCAAAAGATTTCACACAGATTGAAGATATTGTTATGATTTTTAATGAATACAAAAGATTTCAGAACTTTTAAAAATCAATAACTTTGTTAAAAATCAATTTATCTTTTTTTTGGTGAAAACTCAACTATTTGGTTGAAAATTGATATTTGCATTTAAAAATTAAACTATTTGTTTGAAAATGTATTTACTTTTGGAAAATTCGTCATTTTGTAGTAAGTTTATCTTTATGGTTGAAAATTAATCTTTTTGGCATAAAATTCAATTATTCCAGTTAAAAATTCAACTATTTCGTTCAAAATTCATGTATTTTGTTAAAAAATTTATATTTTTTGTAATAATTATCTTTCTATTTGAAAGTTAATCTTCTTGTTCAAAAAATTCTTCTTGTCGGTTAACAATTCAAGTATTCTAGTTAAATATTCATCATTTCTGTCAAATATTCATCTTTTAGGTTGGAAATAAAATTCTTCGGCTGAAAGTTAAATTCTTTTGTTAAAATTTTTGTTTTCAAGATTCATCGTTTTAATTAAAAATTCATTTCTGTGATTGAAAAATGAGCTGTTTGATTGAAAACTTTTTTTTCCTTTTGGATATTTTTCGTTTCTTTGTCTTCTTTAATTAAAAATTCAATTATTTCCTTAAAAATTCATGTATTTTGTTAAAAAATTGCATTTTTTGGTGGAAAATTAATCTTTTTAGTTGAAAATTCATCTTTCTGGTTTAAAAATCAACTATTTCAGTTAAAGATTCATTCTTTTAGTTGGAAACTCTTATGTTTAGGTTAAAATTAATTTTTTAACTAAAAATTAAAAAAAAAATATTTCAGAAAGATTTGATAGAAATTTCATAAAGACATTGAAATAATACAAGAATTCTAAAGGTTTCAAAACATTTCAAAGATTTTAAACGATTTCAAAGATTTCATACAAATTTCAAAAGATTTTAACAAATTTCAAAGGTTTCAAGGATTTTAAAGGTTGCAAAAATTTCAAATATTTTATAAAAATTTGAAAAGATTTAACAGAAATTTCAAGATTTCACAGCGATTTTGAGTACTTCAAGAGATTTCAATGAATTCACAAAGATTTCAGACTTCAAGGTTTTCAAATACGACTTATGTTCGCAAAAAATTAAGAATTAGTTTATTTATGGTTCTGCCATATTAAATATATTTTTTAAATCAATAGAAAACACAAAATTTTAATAGACAAACCGGCGAGAAAACCGAGAGGCGAAAATTGTAAAAATAGTGGCCCTCGAAGATTCTTGTTTTGTCTTCTTTTTCCTTTGTATATTTTTCATTTGTTTGTCTTCTTTAATTAAAAAGTATATTATTTCGTTAAAAATTTATGTATTTTGTTAAAAAATTGCATTTTTTGGTGAAAAATTAATCTTTTTATTTGAAAATCAATCTTCTTGTTTGAAAATTCATCACTTTTTAGTTGATAATTAATCTTTTAGGTTTAAAAATCAACTATTTCAGTTGAAGATTCATTGTTTTAGTTGAAAACTCCTATGTTTGGGTTAAAATTAATGTTTTTAACTAAAAATGTTACTATTCAATTTTCGGTTGAAAAATATTATTTTTTTAGTTCAAAATTCACCTATTTGGTTAAAAATTCATGTATTTTGTTGAAAAATTGTATCTTTTTAGTAGAAAATTTATCTTTTTGGTTTAAAATTTATCTATTCTAGTTGAAGATTCATAATTTTATTTGAAAATTCATCACTCCGATTGAAAGTTTAACTATTTTGTTGAAACCCCGTGTTTTTTGGTTGAAAATTAAAACTTGACCGGAAAATGACCGGAAATTTGAAATCGTCCGCCGAATCGCCACCCTGATATTGTGAATAATTCTATAAGTTTTTTATTTCGTCTCCGCTAATATAGAATGTTACAAGTATACATTTTTTTGTGACATTCAACTTACAAATTATAAAAATTATTAGTTGAAAATTTCGATTTTAATTCAGTTTCAAAAGGTTTCAAAATATTTCAAAGATTTTATAATATTCAAAAGGATTTTGAACATTTTACAAAAATATAAAGGATTTCAAAGATTTGAAAACGTTTACAGTACACCAGATTTCTAAGATTTTAAAATATTTCGAAGATTTGAAATGATTTCAAAAGGTTTAAAAACATTTTAGAAGATTTGGAAAGATTTCACTAATAATTCACTGATTTCAACGGATAAAAAAGATTTCACAAACAAAGATGTGAGAAAAATTTCACAAATATTTAAAAAGATTTGATAAAGATTTTAAAAATTTCCCAACAAATTCCAAAAGATTTCAAAGATTTAAAAAAGGGATATACACCCAATTTCGGAGATTTCACAAAGATTTCGAAAATTTCCAAATATTTTAAAACTTTCAAAAGATTTCAAAGGATTTAAAGGTAAACTAGATTTTTCAGATTTTGAAATATTTCACACAGATTGAAAATATTGTTATGATTTTTAATGAATACAAAAGATTTCAGAAAGATTTCATAGAAATTTCATAAAGATATTAAAATAATACAAGAATTCTGAAGGTTTCAAAACATTTCAAAGATTTTAAACGATTTCGATGACTTAAAACGAATACGAAAGATTTCACAAACAAAGATTAAAGAAATCTTTCACAAATATTTCAAAGATTTCATAAAAATTTCAAAAGATTTTAACAAATTTCAAAGGTTTGAAGGATTTTAAAGTTTGCAAAAATTTCATATATTTTACAAAAATTTGAAAAGGTTTAACTGAAATTTCAAGATTTCACAACGATTTTGAATACTTCAAGAGATTTCAATGAATTCACAAAAATTTCAAAGAGACTTCAAGGTTTTCAAAGACGACTTATGTTCGCAAAAAATTAAGAATTTGTTTATTTATGGTTCTGCCTTTTTTAGAAATTATTGACCAATAAAAAATTAAATATATTTCTTAAATCAATAGAAAACACAAAATTTTACTAGACGAACCGGCGAGAAAACCGGGAGGCGAAAATTGTAAAAAAAGTAGCCACCTCAAAGATTCTTGTTTTGTCTTATTTTCCAAGAATTTCGTGTTTAAATCATAAGATTCCTTCTATTTTTATTAATTTTCTCACTGTTATAACAGTGAAAAAATTAATTTAATACAAATTCTTTAGAAATTTAAATACAATTATTAAGAATTCAATATTTTGAGGTTAGAAAATGTTAAACTCGAATATGCTGTCAACTGCCACTTAAAATTTATTTATTATACTCTCAAATAATTTGTATGTGATAAATTAATCATAAAAAAAAACTCACTGAATTCTGAAGGATCCCAAAGCGGTTTAACGTGAATATTATACGAGGCCACTGCAATCACTCCTACGAAACACGCGACAAATACTTTATACTGATTTTTATTCATCTTTTGGAATTCCTCCTGAAAAAAATACGTTTTTCCATACACATTTACGTATTTATAAACCAATTTTCAAAAAAAAAATACCGCATACTCACCGAAAAATTAATGTTTATTTATCTAGCTCCAAAAATTGTTATCTCTTCCTCGTCAAATACAGAAAAAAAATTATAACATGATTTCAATTGTTAATCGTTATTCCTAAAAAAAGTGCCAAATTCTCTGATGAATCAAATATTTACGTCAAAATATTTCCAAATATTTCGGAGCATGGGCAGATCGGCATGTAACAGACCCAACCTCCCTGACCTTGACACCCGGCAAACATAACCTACAAAATTCGTGTCAAGAATCTGTCAGACATGAAAAATGTTGAGAGATTCGGTCAAATAATTATAATTTTTTAAGTGATTTTAAGATGAATCGTGTTTAAATTATTGTTCGGAAAAGCGACTCGAATTCCGAATGTACTCGAAAAGAAGAAAAATAGTAATGAAGTATTAATTGATCGATTAAAATAGGTTGAAACTGGGATTCGGAAAAATGGTGAAAATGTTTAAGAAGGAGTGGTTGTTTTATTACACATTAGGTAGTTTTATAAGGTTTTCATTAATGAATTCGAGGTATCAGGAAGTTATTAGTGAACGGGTTGAGGTTTCTACAGCTCTCAATTCCTGGAAAAGAGGTTAGTTTCTTCCTAATTTGATTATAAGTTTATACAAATCTTACTTTACGGTTTCATCAATATTTTATTCATTATTATCTATATTTTACACTATACTACTGTTTTATTACCTTTTGAATCAATTCTATGTGCAGAGTGAATTTAAAAACTCGATTTTGAATTTTTTAAATCTTTTTTTTTAACTGTTAGGGAGAAAATATTTTTATCGAATTGAAATTATTAAAAGTTCTTTGTTTTATTTAATTATATAATTTTATTTTATCATTTTTAAGGAATTAGGGAAACTTCGGAAATTTACAGAATTCAGGGAATTTAATTTTTTTAATTCTTCAAGGAATTAAGATGATTCAGGGAATTTTTCTAAAATCCCTGAATTCCTTAAATACCAGTACTTTCTTCTAATTTTATTACAATAACCATAAAAATTCTTTTACTTTGCTTTACCATAAATCTTATTTTCCCTAGTGGAACAATTTTTACAAAAAAGTACAGAAAACTAGAACCATTTTTACAGGAATTTACAAATGCAATAAATTATTTTGAAATCTTTTCACATTTCAACTTATTTTAGAATATTTTCAAAACTTCTAAATATATTTTATACTTACTTCATTATTTTCCAAATTAATAATTGTTCAATTTTCATTTATGGAAAAAAATTATTTCAAATCTTTTTTAATATTCTATTAAAAATATGTTTTGAAAAATTCATTACAAAATTTTCCAGGAATCTAATAATAATTTTATTATCTTGGAACTCGAATTCTTTCTGAAATTTCTGAAAATCTTATTAAATATTCTTTTAAACTAATTTTTCAACAACAATTTTTTTAGTTTTTCTAGCATTGTTTATACAAATTTTTTATTTATTTGAAGCTTTTAAAAATGCTTAAAAAGCTTATAAATTTTCGAAAATTTAAAAAATATACATTGTGTTTCAAATGTTTTAAAATCTTTTCACATTTTAAATTATTTTGTAATCTTTTCAGAATATTTTCAAAACTTCTAAATATATTTTATACTTACTTGATTATTTCCAAATTAATAATTGTACAATTTACATTTATGGAAAAAAATTGTTTCAAATCTTTTTAAATATTCTATTAA
>CAKNXH010078792.1:23901-34256 GCA_932178445.1 Andricus quercusramuli | reverse complement strand
AAAAATTCATTACAAAATTTTCCAGGAATCTAATAATAATTTTATTATCTTGGAACTCGAATTTTGCCAACATTTTTTTGAGAATCCTACAAAAGTGAAAAAATATTTTCCAATCTAGATTCTTTTCTGAAAATTGTATTAAATATTCTTTTAAATTAATTTTTCAATAACAATTTTTTTTTAGTTTTTCTAGCATTTTTATACAAATTTTTTATTTATTTGAAGCCTTTAAAAAGCTTATAAATTTTGTGTTTGAAATTTTCAAAAATATACATTGTGTTTCAAATGTTTTAAAATCTTTTCACATTTTCAATTATTTTGAAATATTTTCACATTTCAACTTATTTCAGAATATTTTCAAAACTTCTAAATATATGTAATACTTACTTGATTATTTTCCAAATTAATAATTGTTCAATTTTCATTTATGGAAAAAAAATTTTTCAAATCTTTTTAAATATTCTATTAAAAATATGTTTTAAAAAAATCATTCAAAAATTTTCCAGGAATCTAATAATAATTTTATTATCTTGGAACTCGAATTCTTTAAAAAAATTTTTTTGAGAATCCTACAAAAGTGAAAAAATATTTTCTAATCATCCAGATTCTTTTCTGAAAATCTTATTAAATATTCTTTAAAATTAATTTTTCAACAACAAAAAACTGTTAGTTTTTCTATCATTTTTTATACACATTTTTTATTTATTTGAGATCTTTAAAAATGTTTAAAAAGCTTATAAATTTTGTGTTCGAAATTTTCCAAAATATACATTGTGTTTCAAATGTTTTAAAATCTTTTAACATTTCAATTATTTTTGAATATTTTCTAAACTTCTAAATATATTTTAAACTTACTTGATTATTTTCAAAATTAATAATTGTTCATTTTTCATTTATCAAACAAAAGAATTGTTTCAAATCTTTTTAAATATTCTATTAAAAATTTGTTTTAAAAAATTCATTAAAAAAATTTCCAGGAATCTAATAATAATTTTATTATCTCAGAACCCGAATTTTTCTATAATTTTTTGAAAATCCTACAAAAGTGAAAAAATAGCTTCAAATCATCCAGATTCTTTTTGGAAACTTTTAAAAATCCTATTGAATAGTCTTTAAAATTAATTTTTCAACAAAAAATGCTAGTTTTTCTAGGATTTTTGATAAAAAAATTTATTTATTTGAAACCTTTAAAAATGATTCAAAAATATACATTGTGTTTCAAATGTTTTGAAATCTTTTCATATTTTAAATTATTTTGGAATATTTTCAAAACTTCTAAATATATTTTATACTTACTTGATTATTTTCCAAATTAATAATTGTTCAATTTTCATTCATGGAAAAAAATGGTTTCAAATCTTTTTAAATATTCTATTAAAAATATGTTTTAAAAAATTCATTACAAAATTTTCCAGGAATCTAATAATAATTTTATTACCTTGGAACTCGAATTCTTAAATTTTTTTTTTTGAGAATCCTGCAAAAGGGAAAAAATATTTTCCAATCATCCAGATTCTTTTCTGAAAATTGTATTAAATATTCTTTAAAATTAATTTTTCAACCACAAACATTTTTTTAGTTTTTCTAGCATTTTTTATACAAATTTTTTATTTTTTTTTGGTTTGGGTTCCCTCTTTTTTCAATTGGTTATTCTTGTCTCTAATGAGCCGAAAAGTGAGGTAGTTTAGAAGCCTACTTTTTAATTTTGAATCTTTTTCATACTCATTTTGTAGAAAATTATTCATGACAAAGTGGATTTCTTTTTCGATCTTAATTTGAAATTTTTTATATATTTGAAGCCTTCAAAAATGCTTAAAAAGCTTATAAATTTTGTGTTCGAAATTTTCAAAAATATACATTGTGTTTCAAATGTTTTAAAATCTTTTCACATTTTAAATTATTTTGAAATCTTTTCACATTTCAACTTATTTCAGAATATTTTCAAAACTTCTAAATATATGTAATACTTACTTGATTATTTTCCAAATTAATAATTGTTCAATTTTCATTTATGGAAAAAAATTTTTTCAAATCTTCTTAAATATTCTATTAAAAATATGTTTTAAAAAAATCATTCAAAAATTTTCCAGGAATCTAATAATAATTTTATTATCTCAGAACTCGAATTTTTCTACAATTTTTTGAAAATCCTACAAACCTGAAAAAATATCTTCAAATCGTCCAGATTCTTTCTTGAAAATTTTGAAAATCTTATTGAATATTCTTTAAAATTAATTTTTCACAAAAAAATGCTAGTTTTTCTAGGATTTTTGATAACAAAATTTTAATTATTTAAAACCTTTAAAAATGATTCAAAAATTATTTTGGAATATTTTCAAAACTTCAAATATATTTGAAACTTACTTGAATATTTTCCAAATTAATGATTGTTCATTTTTCATTTGTCGAACAGAAGAATTGTTTCAGATCTTTTTAAATATTGTATTAAAAATTTGTTTTAAAAAATGATTTTAAAAGTTTTCAGGAATCTAATAATAATTTTATTATCTTGGAACTTGAATTTTGCCTACAATTTTTTGTGAATCCTACAAAAGTGAAAAAATAGCTTAAAATCATCCAGATTCTTTTTTGAAAATATTGTTAAATATTCTTTTAAAATTAATTTTTCAACAAAAAAGCTAGTTTTTCTTCGATTTTTGATACAAATTTTTTATTTATTTGAAACCTTTAAAAATGCTTAAGATTACAAATTTTGTGTTTGAAATCTTCAAAAATATACATTGTGTTTCAAATGTTTTGAAATCTGTTCTCATTTAAAATTATTTTGTAATATTTTCAAAACTTCTAAATATATTTTAAACTGAATTCATTATTTTCCAAATTAATAATTGTTCAATTTTTATTTATCAAATAAAAAATGGTTTCAAATCTTTTTAAATATTTTATTAAAAATTTATTTTAAATTATTCATTAAAAGAATTTCCAGGAATCTAATAATAATTTTATTATCTCAGAACCCGAATTTTTCTATAATTTTTTGAAAATCCTACAAAAGTGAAAAAATATCTTCAAATCATCCAGATTCTTTTTGGAAACTTTTGAAAATCCTATTGAATAGTCTTTAAAATTAATTTTTCAACAAAAAATGCTAGTTTTTCTAGGATTTTTGATAAAAAAAAATTATTTATTTGAAACCTTTAAAAATGATTCAAAAATATACATTGTATTTCAAATGTTTTGAAATCTTTTCATATTTTAAATTTTTTTGGAATATTTTAAAAACTTCAAATATATTTTAAACTTACTTGATTATTTTCCAAATTTATAATTGTTCATTTTTCATTTATCGAACAAAAGAATTGTTTCAAATCTTTTTAAATATTCTATCAGAGATTTGTTTAAAAAAATTCATTAAAAGAATTTCCAGGAATCTAATAATAATTTTATTATCTCAAAACTTGAATTTTGCCTACAATTTTTTGAGAATCCTACAAAAGTGAAAAAATAGCTTAAAGTCATCCAGATTCTTTTTTGAAAATATTGTTAAATATTCTTTTTAAATTAATTTTTCAACAAAAAAAGCTAGTTTTTCTATGATTTTTTATACAAATTTTTGTATTTATTTGAAACCTTAAAAAACTGCTTAAACTTATAAATTATGTGTTGGAAATCTTCAAAAATATACATTGTGTTTCAAATGTTTTGAAATCTTTTCACGTTTTAAATTATTTTGGAATATTTCCAAAACTTCAAATATACTTGAAACATACTTGATTATTTTCCAAATTATTAATTGTTAATTTTTCATTTATCGAACAAAAGAATTGTTTTAACTTTTTAAAATATTCTCTAAAACTAATTTTTCGAAGTAAAAAGTCATTTTGAATTTTTTGAATTTTTAAGCAAACTTAGGAATTTTGTTCTTTTCTTAAAACTTTTAAAGATCCTTACAAAGCTTCAAAACTTTATTTTGAAATCTTTAAAAATGTAAATTTTGTTTGTTCTTTTTCGTAATCTTTTCCAGATTTAAATTAAGTTTGGATCTTCTCAAAACTTCTTAAACTAACTCAAATTTTTTCCAAATAATTTCACTTACGTATTAAAAATTTGTCAAATAGAACAATTACAATTGTAACGTTCAAAGAATTAATTTAACACTTTGAAATGTTAACGATTCAAGGTTTTCTATTTCAAATATTTCAGTTTGAAATTCTTTAGTTTTTAGTATTTGATTTATAATTGCTCATTTTAAATTGAAAGTGAAATATTGCTAAATATTCAAAAAAAATGTCATCCTTAAATACCAGAACGTCCTTCTAGTTTTATTTCAAAAATTATAAAAAGACATTTACTTTTCTGTCCCATCAATATTATTTCATTCTTGATTATACCTATATTTTATATTAAAGTAATATTTTATTACCTTTTCAATAAATACTACCTGCAAAAAATTTAAAAACTCGAGTTTGGAATGATTTTTAAAATTATTTATGTCGGTTATTAGGAAGAAAATATTTAAATTGAATTAAAATTATTGCAATTGATTAATTTTTTATTTATTTATTATCTTACTTTGTTTTCTTTATAGAATTGAGAGAATTCAGAACATTTCAAGAATTCAGGGAATTGAATGAATTCCGTAAATTTTTTTAAATTCCCTGAATGTCTTGAATTCCACGACTTCAAAATGCATTCAATTAATTAAGAGAATTCAATAAATTCAGGGCATTTAAAGAAGGTTTTTTAAAATCATTATGTTAACTTAAATATATCTAAATTAATAAATAAATATCTCAATTTTAATTTACATTTATTAAAAATATTATTATCTTACTTTACTTTTATTTATTAATTATTTTTTCTACATTTTTCAATAATTCTTTGAATATTTTATTATTATTCATTCCTGTACTGATTTTTCTATAATAATTCCTCTAATAATGTCCTACAATCGCGAAAAAATGACAGAAAATCATTATAGGCTTATACTGATTTTCCTATAATAATTTTTCGTAAGGAAATAATGAAAGATGGTAATTTGTTTATTAATTATATATTTTCCTTCTCTGTTTTTAGTAACTGAAGGAGTCTACCTTCGGAATTTCGGAATAGATCCCTACAGTGGCGATTTATTTCACGAGACACCAATAGGGCTCGTAGCATTCAATTTAATGCAAAAATTCCTTACCGATTGGGCTCTAAAATTACTTTTTATCCTCACCGATCTCACGACTGCCTGGTTTTTAGCAGCGACTGCAAGAACTTACTTCACAGAAGTGGTAATTTTTTTATTATTAATTTTTTTCACGTAAAATTGGGTGGGTTGAAAAAACAAAATTATGGAAATCGAAATTGGAAATATGGGTAAAATTAGTCTATGAGGTCCCTGAAAAAGTATAATTAATTTTTTGCCGATTGATAAATGCCTTTAACTTTTTTTATATTTTTATATATAATTTTGTGGAAATTAAAATTGGAAATATGTGGAAAAGCAGTGTATGAGGACCCTGAAAAAGTATAATTAATTTGGTGTCGATTGATAAACGCCTTAAACTTTTTTGATATTTTTATGTATATCAATGTTTCAAAATGTTTTTGAAGGTCTTAACTATCTCTCCAAATTTTTCCAGCTTTTTAATTAACGTTTTTCGATGCGATAATTTATTTTTGATGGACCCCTGTTTTCAAAAAACAATTTAAAAATCTACAAGAATGACGAAAGAATTTTTTAACATAGTAACATAAACGTAAGCATAGTAAATTTTTGAAAAACTGAGTTTTGTGTTTTTAAATGATTTTTTTTTCAACTGGTGATAAAAGGTTTTTATAAAATCTAAGGGGTTTTTACTGATGCAAATACTTTTTTTTAAACTATGTCTATGTAACGAAAGAAGGAAGATGGCAGTTTCCCAAAAAATCTTTTTTTTTTAATTATCATTTTCCAAATAGTTTTAATAAATCTATTATACATTCAAAGGGGTTTTACTGATAAAAATAGAGTAGAAAAAACCTGGCAATCCTAAAGAATCGAAAAGAGGGTGGCAGCACGTTTTAAAAATAATTATTTTTGGATTTCTTGAAATTATTGTTTTTCCAGTGCATTTAACATTTTTAAAAATTAAAAGAAAATAATTTTATTCCCAAAAATTGTATTAATAATAATCTTTTTTTTTTTAACTTTCATTTCACATAAATTAGAACCTCGAAAACGTCAATGGGAAACCTGAAAAAATTTAATTATACTTTTTAAGGGTCCTAATACACTACATTTGTACAAAGTTCCAATTTCGATTTCCATTTTTTTTCGACTCAGCCTTGGAGGCCGTGTAGAAACTACGTTACCAATTACTATTTAGTTGAATTTTTATTTTATTTTTTTTGAAAATGCAACTATTTCGTCAAGAATTCATCTTTTTTGGTTGAAAATTCATCCATTTGGTTGAAAGTTGAAATAATTGGTTAAAAATTCATTTTTTCGTTGTTTAAGATTCATCTCCTTGATGGAAAAATGAAATATTTTGTTGAAAATTCCTTTCATTTTTGGTTAAAAACTAATTTTTTCAATCGAAAAATTAACTACTGCATTTCTGGTTGAAAATCTGTTTTTGATGAGGATTCAACTATTTTCTTGTTTTTTTTTTTGTTCAATTCAACGTTTTTTTTTTTTTTATTAAAAAGGAAACCTTTTTGTCATTAAAATGTCAACCGTCACGTGTTTCGTTCAGAATTAATTTTCTTATTGAAAAATCAATTCGTTAAAATTTTTGCGTTGAATTCCAACTGGTTGAAAATTAGTTTTGATTCGCTTTTCGATGACGGTTTTTGTTGAAAATTCGACCACTTGGTTGAAAATTCAAATATTTTGTTAAAAATTGAATTAATTAGTTACATTTTTTTTAGAATTTTAATTCAACTATTTTGTTGAAGCAATTTTTTTTGTAGAAATTCAACTGTTTTGTTAAAAATTCATCTGTTTAGGTAGAAAATTAATCTTTTACGGTAGAAAAGTCATATTTCTTGGTTGAAGATTCGCCTTCGTTAAAAATGAGTTTTTTTATTGAAAATTTAACTGTCTTCGAGAAAATCTTATTTTTAGCTTAAAAATTCAACTGTTTGGTTGATACTACAACTATTTGATTATTATTGACCTTTTTTTTTTTAAATCCGTCTTTTTGGGTTAAAAATTTATCTTTTTTTTAGTTGAAAATTCATGTATTTTGTTGAAAAGTAATCTTTTTTAGTAGAACATTAATCTTCTTGGTTAAAAAATCATATTTTTGTTTGAAAATTCAACTATTTCGTAGAATGTTGCTTTCCTGTTGAAAATTCATTTTTTAAGATACACCAGTTTAGTTGAAAATTGAACTATTTTTTTTTAACAATTTTTTTTCTGGAGAATTAATATTTTTAACTGAAAATGTGTTTATTCCATTTCCGGTTGAAAATTGTTATTTTTAATTAAAAATTTATCTCGTATAGTTACAAATTTATGTACTTTGTTGGAAATTCGCCTCTTTTGGAAGAAAATTAATCTGTTTTTATTGAGGATTCAACTATATAGTTGAAAATTTGTCTTTTTTGGTACAATTCCACGTTTTTTTTATTTTAAATTTAAACGTTTTTGTCATTAAAATATCAACTATTACATGTTTTCATCAGAATTCATTTTTTTGGGTTAAAAAATGAACTATTTTGTTTAAAATTGAACCACTTTGTAAAAAAATGCACTTTTAATTTAGTTTGGAGATTTGTCAATGGTGAATCATAAACGATCATTCAGTATTTGGTTTTAAATTAAAATTTTCTTGAAAATTCAACTGTTTTTTAAGAAATTTGCATTGTTGGCTTGAAAATTTAACTATTTTGTTAAAAATTTGATATTTTACTTTAATAGAACTGGTTTAAATTTTTTTTACATTTTAGGTCAAAAACTTATCTTATTTAGTTAATAATTTAACTATTTGTTTGAAAACTCACCTTTTCTTATTTAAAACTGAACTTTATTATTAAAAATTGGTATTTTTTCGTTTGATTCAACTGGTTGAGAATTCAATTTTTTCTTTTAAAATAATTTAAAACATTTTATTTGTTGCAAAGGTCTCTTTTTTGGTAGAAAATTAATGTATTTATTTTGTTAAAAATTCGTCCATTTAAATAGAAAATTCATCTTTCTTGATTGAAAATTAACTTTTTTGTTGAAAATTCAGCTATCTTCGAAAAAAATGGTATTTTCGGCTTGAAAATTCAACTCTTATTAGAAGTTCAACTATTTTATTTAAAATTAGCCTTTTCTTGGTAGAAAATTAATCTTCTTGGTTAAAAAATCATCTTTTTCTTTGAGTATTAAACGATTTCGTTAAATGGTAAACTCGTTTATTGAAAATTTATTTGAGATTCACCAGTTTAGTTGAAAATTCATCTCTTTGGTTGAAAATTGAACTTTCTTGTTTGAAAAGTGATCACTTTTGTTAACATTTTTTTTCGTTGAAGTCAACTGGTTGAAAATTCATTTTTTTTTTTTTTGCTTGAAAAGTAATTTTTTGTTCTGAAATTCCAAGTATTCCATTTTGGGTTACAAACGTATCTTTTTTATTGAAAATTCAATTATTAGGCTGAAAATTCATCTTTTGGTTGAAAATTTATCTTTGTACTCGTAGGTTAAAAATTCCACTAATTAGTTGAAAACTCAATTTTTTTAAGTCATCTTTTTCGGTCGAAATTTCACATTTTGTTAAAAATTCGTCCGTTTGGATAGAAAATTCATCTTCTATCATGGAAAAGTCATCTTTTTGTTTAAAACTGAACTTTTTTTTAAATTCAACTATCTTCAAAAAATGCTGTCTTATTAGTCACACTTTTTAACTGAACAGTTGTATTTTTTCCAAAAAAATGTGCAATTTTTTACCGGAAGAAATAAATTTTCTAGCCAGAAGGGCTAATTTTCAACAAAAAAGTTACTTTTCAACTCTATTTGAACTTTCTACCAAAATAGTTCAATTTTTTTTTTTTTTAATTAATTTTCAATCAAATGGTTGAACTTTCTACAATTTTCAAACAAAAGAGACGAATTTTTAACAAAAAGTGAAATTTCCAACAACAAAATTAATTTTCAGTCAAATTGGGACTTTCTACTAAAATAGTTCAACTTTTAACAAAATACATGAATTTTTAACAAAATGGTTCAATGTTTATACCGAGTATATCAATTTCCAAGAAAAAAATTCATTTTCAACCAAATAGTTGAATTTTCTAACAAAATATTTGAATTTTCCATCCCCAACAGAAAAAAAAAACGAATTTGAAACAAAATAGTGAAATTTTAAACCAAAGAGATGAATTTTCAATAAAAATTATGAATCTTTAACCAAACCTCTGAATTTTCAACAAAGTAGATCAACTTTTAACCAAGTAGTTAAATTTTCAACCAGAAAAGACAAAATTTCAAAAAAATAGCGAATCCTCTTTAGAATTTTGTTACCAAAAGAGATGAATCTTCCAACCGAAAGAAAAAAAATGTTTGTTATTTTATAATATCTTAGTTGAAATTTTTACCAAAATAGTTCAATTCAATCAAAAAGATGAATTTTCAACAAAATAGTTGAATCTACAACCAAAGTAAGTTAATTTTCTACCAAAAATAGTTTAATTTTCAACGAAACAAATAAAATTGGATTTTTTAAACGAAAAGTGATACATTTTGAAATGAAAATAATATTTTTTAACAGTTGCATTTTCAAACCAAACATATAAATTTTTAACAAAAACGTAACTCTTCAACCAAAGAAAATAATTGAATTTTTTACAAAATACGTGAATTTTCATCCAAAATAGATGAATTCTCTACGAAAAATATAATAGTTGATATTATTTCAACCAAAACAGATTTTAATTAAAATGAAACACAGTTGCATTCCAGAAAAAAAATTCAACCAAAATAAATTCGATTTTTTTACCATAGGATATAAATTTTGAAACAAGAAAGAAAAAAATGTCCACTGAATTGTTGCTTGAAAATATGAATTTTCAACAAAAAGTTACTTTTCAATCAAATAAAATAGTTAAATTTTTTACAAAATACATGAATTTTAAACCAAAATAGGTGAATTCTCAACGAAAAATATAATAGTTGTTATTATTTTTAACGAAAAAGATTTTGATTCAAAATCAAACTCAGTTGTATACCACCAAAAAAATTAGATTTTTGTAACGAAAGAGATAAATTTTGAATCAACAAAGCACAATTTCGAACCAAGAAAGAAAAAAATTTCCATTAAATTGTTGAATTTTCAAGACAAAAAGATGAATTTTCTACAAAACAGTTACATTTTCAAACCGAAAATATAAATTATCAACAAAAAAGTTACATTTCAACAAAATAGTTGAACTTTCTATCA
>CAKNXH010078792.1:7474-23501 GCA_932178445.1 Andricus quercusramuli | reverse complement strand
TGTTCGGTTGAAAATTTAACTATTTCGTACAAAATTTACTTTTTGTTTAGAATTCATATTTTGGTGTTAAAAAATAAACTGAAAGCTTTTCTGGATGAAAGTTCAACTTTTAAACAAATTGTCCTATTTTTATTAAAAATTCATGTGTTTTAGTACGAATTTCATCTTTTTCGGATAAAAATTCAACTATTTGGTAGAGAATTCTACTATTTCATTAAAAATTCATCGCTTTTCGTTGAGGAAATTCGTCTTTTTGGGTGAAAAATTCAATTTTCTTCCTAGAAACTTATTTTTTGTTAAAAAATTCGTATTTTGATCTTGAAAAGTCAACTGGAATTTTTCTGGATGAAAATTCAACTATTTTTTAAAAATTTGTTTTCTTTTTAAATAAAAATTCATCAGTTTTAAGAGAAATTTCATATTTTTTTGGATAAAAATGCAACTATTGTATAGAAAGTTCCAGAATTGTGTAAAAAATTCACCGTTTTTGTGTAAAAATTATGTTTTTTTTTTATTGTAAATTCAATTTTTTGGTAAAAACTTATTTCTTGGTTAAAAATTCATATTTTGATCGTGAAAAGTCAACTAAAATCTTTTTTAACAGAAAATTCAACTATTTTTTTTTAATTTATCTTTCTGATTCATAAATTCATCCGTTTTGGTAGAAATGTCTTTTTTTATGAAAATGCAACTTTTTGGTTGAAAATTATTCTTCTTTACTTGCGTATTCAACTATTTTGTTTGAAAATTGAATTTGAAAAATTTATTTCTTTGGTTGAAAGTTTGATTATTTGGTTGGAAATTAATCTTTTTAATTTGAAAATTCAACTACTTGGGTACAAGTTGTTTAAACACTGTTAAAAATTTATTTATTTTCTATCGAAGGCTTTTAACTTTTTTTTCCATTTTTCTAGGATTGATCTTTTTAAATAAAAATTCATCTGTTTCAAGAGAATATTTATCTTTTTTGGATAAAAATACACGTATTGGGTAGAGACTTCAACAATTTCGTTAAAAAGTTTTTTTTTTTGGCAAATTTCGTCTTTTTGGTTGAAAATTATTCTTCTTTGCTTGAGTATTCAACTATTTTATTTGAAAGATTTCGTTGAATAACTTTGTTAAGAAATCTTTTCTTTTTAAGAGTTATATTTTTAGTTGAAAATTCATCTCTTTGGTTGAAGGTTTAACTAATTTGCTGAAAATTAATCTTTTCAAATTGAAAATTCAACTACTTGGGTGAAAATTAAACTACATTGTTAACAATTTATTTTTTTGATTGATGGCTCATGTCTTTGGTTAAAAATTTAACTGTTTAGCAAAAATAATTCTTTTTCTGGTTTAAAATTAATTTTTTAACTGAAAATGTAACTTTTCCATTTTTTTAAAGATTGATCTTTTTTAGTTGAAAATGGCCTAAAGGTTCAACAATTTAGGTAAAATTTTCTTTCTTCAGTGAAAAATCTTTATTTATTGAAAATTCGTCATTTTGGTTTTAAAAAACTTTTTTTTTGTATAAATTTCATGTTTTTTGATTGAAATATAAAATATGACACTTTTTGTTGGGAATTTATATTTTTAGGTTGAAAATTTAACTATTATGTTAAAATTTTGATTATTTTGTTGAAAACTCAAGTATGTTGTTAAAAATCCATCTTTTATAGTAGAAAAGACCGTTTTTTGTTTAAAATAAATTAATAAATTTGACAATTTTAAATTTGTATCCAAAATACTGTTTTATTCCGTTTATAAAAAATTCGATGTTAAAAGTATTTCAAGATTAAAATGCTGGTATTGGAATATTAATGATCAAGAAAAATGAAAAATAGACAAGGAAAAATAAGTGAATTCTGAAACAGAAGTTCTCGGACACCCTGCCTAATTCTACTAGCAATAACTAGTAAAACATTTTTGGAAAAAAAATTACGTACAGAAAGAGTGGGTGGGGGGGTAGAAACCCAACTGAAAAATGATTCTATTACCCCTTTTCAAAGAGAATTGTTGGCTCTGATGTCTGATATTTTAATGTTTTTAATTATTCTTTATTAATTGCCAAAAAATTATAGGGTTGGGGGAAGGGGGTAAAACATAGCGTAAAATTGGTAGCGGTAGTTTTTGTACGGCCCCTTATATAAAATTGTAAACGAAATAAAATAATTCCTAACCATTGTCTCTCAATTTTAAGGTAAACCGAGAAGAGAAAGAAAAATCGATCCACAGGACGGAAGAAAATCAAAATCACCAACCACCGAAACTTACGAAACCTCCCTCAATGCCCCACGTGGCTGCAGTTTACCTCCTGAATCCTTTCATAATTTTAAATTGCGTGGGTCTCACAACGACAGTATTCACCAACTTTCTTCTTTCTCTCGCTCTCTTTTCGATGATAAAACGTTCAACTTTCTTCAGTTGCCTGTCAATTTCACTCTTAACTATCCAGGGTCTCTACCCGATGACTTTGATCGTCCCCGCGACAATTTACATTCTCCAGGGGAAAAAAGAGAATGAAAGATCCTCTGCTATCGCGAAGGTAGTGTTCATCTTTTGTAGCTTTCTGGCTACGTTATTCTACATCTCGTATCATATCATCGGAAGCTTTTCCTTCCTGAGAAACACGATTGGTTTCATCCTCACCGTGCCTGATTTGAGACCAAATATTGGACTCCACTGGTACTTCTTCACGGAGATGTTCGAGCATTTCCGGTGGCTTTTCATCGCCTCGTTCCAGATTAATGTCAATTTTTTGTACGTTGTGCCACTAGCTTTGAAATTACGTCGGGATCCGATGCTTCTTGCCTTTACCTATTTGGCAATCGCTGCGATTTTTAAGTCCTATCCATCGATTGGAGATATTGGATTTTACATGTCCTTGTTGCCCTTATGGAAACACCTGTTTCAACGTAAGTTATCATCTATAAATCGATACCGTCATGTTAAAAGAACCTAAATTCAGGGAATTAAAAAAATTCCGAGAATTCAAGGAATTCGGGCAATTTAACGAATTCAGGGAATTTTTATAAAGTTTCGGAATTCCAGGACTTCATAATAGTGCATGGAATTCAGATAAATGCAGGAGAATTCAAGGACTTAAGAGATTTCAAGGAATTCACAGAATTCAGGAAATTTAAAGAATTCAGTAAATTTAAGGAATTCTTCTGAAATCCTTAATTCCAGGACTGCAAAGCAATGCATGAAATTCAGATAAATGCAGAAGAATTCAGAGAGTTGAGAGAATTCAAGCAATTTGCAGAATTCACCGTTTTCAGGGAATTCAAGGAATTCAGGCAATTTAACGAATTCAGGGATTTTTCCTGAATTCTTTGAATATCTGGACTTCAAAATATCAGAATAATACATGGAATTTAGATCAATGTGGAAAAATTTAAGGAATTAAGAGAATTTGATGAACTTAAGTGGTTTTTCTAAATTCTCTGCATTTCTTCAATTCCAGGACTTTAAAATAATGCATAGAATTCAGATAAATACAGAAGAATTCAAGGAAATAAGAGAATTTAAGAAAATCCAGATAATTCAAGGAATTCAGAGAATTCAAGGAATTTACATAATTCAGGGAATTAAGGGAATTAATTAATTAAGTCAGGAAATTCTGGTAAATTATCTTCATTCGTTCAATTCCAGAACCTCCTAGTAATGCATGGAATTCAAGTAAATGCAGAAGAATTCAAGGAATTCATGTTATTCAATGAATTCCGGTAATTCTTCTAATTTTCCTTTATTCCTACAATTCCAGAACTTCAAGATAACGCATGTAATTCAGATAAATGCAGAGGAATTCAAAGGATTGAGAAAATTAAAGAGATTGAGAAAAATAAAGGAATTCAAAGAACTTTGAAATAATCCATGGGATTCAGATGAATGCAGTAGAAGTTCAGTAATTAAGAGAATTCAAGGAATTCAGAAACTTGAAGGAATCAAGAGAATTCAAGAAATTCAGAGAATTCAAGAAATTAAGAGACTTCAAGGAATTCAGGGAATTCAAGAAATTAAGAGACTTCGAGGAATTCAAAGAATTCAAAGAATTAAAAGAATTCAGGTAATTCTTTTAAATTTTCTTCATTCCTTCAATTCCAGGACTTTAAAATAATCCATGGGATTCAGATGAATGCAGTAGAATTCCAGGAATTAAGAGAATTCAAGGTATAAAGAGAATTCAAGAAATTTAGAGAATTCAACGAATTCAAGGAATTAAGAGACTTCAGGGAATTTAAAGAATTCAAGGAATTCAGAAAATTCAGGAAATTAAAAGAATTCAAGAAATTCAGATAATACAAGGAATTAAACAAATTCAGGCAATTCTTTTAAATTCCCTTCATTCCTTCAATTCCAGGACTTTGAAATAATTAATGAGATTCAGATGAATGCAGTAGAATTTCAGTAATTAAGAGAATTCAAGAAATTAAGAGACTTCAAGAAATTCAGGGAATTCAAGAAATTAAGAGACTTCAAGGAATTCAAAGAATTAAAAGAATTCAGGTAATTCTTTTAAATTCCCTTCATTCCTTCAATTCCAGGACTTTATGATAATCCATGGAATTCAGATGAATGCAGTAGAATTCCAAGAATTAAGAGAATTCAAGGTATTAAGAGAATTCTAGAAATTTAGAGAATTCAAGGAATTAAGAGACTTCAGGGAATTTAAAGAATTCATAAAATTCAGGAAATTAAAAGAATTCAAGAAATTCAGATAATTCAAGGAATTAAAAAAATGCAGGCAATTCTTTTAAATTCCCTTCATTCCTTCAATTCCAGGACTCTGAAATAATCGATGAGATTCAGATGAATGCAGTAGCATTCGGGGAATTAAGAGAATTCAAGGTATTAAGAGAATTCAGAGAATTCAAGGTGTTAAGAGAATTCAGGAAATTAAAAGAATTCAAGAAATTCAGATAATTCAAGGAATTGAAAGAATTCAGACAATTCTTCTAAATTCCCTTTATTCCTCCAATTCCAGTACTTTGAAGTAATCCATGGAATTCAGATGAATGCAGTAGAATTCCATGAATTAAGAGAATTCAAGGAATTCGAAAAATTAAAGGAATTCAGAGAATTCAAGGAATTCAGAGAATTCCAGGAATTCAAAAAATTCAAAGAATTGAGATAATACAAGGAATTATGAAAATTCAACGAATCCAGGCAATTCTTCTAAATTCCCTTAATTCCTTCAATTCCAGGACTTCAAGATAACGCATGAAATTCAGATAAATGCAGAGGAATTCAAAGGATTATAAAAATTAAAGAATTTCAGCGATTAAGAGAATTCAATTATTTGGAATTCAGAATTCAGAAGAAATTCAGGAATTCAGAAACTTGAAGGAATTCAGAGAATTCAAGAAATTCAGAGAATTCGAGGAATTCAGAAAATTTAAGAAATTCAGAGAATTCAAGAAATTAAGAGACTTCAATGAATTCAAAGAATGCAAGGAATTAAGAGACTTCAGGAATTCAAGGAATTCAGAGAATTCAAGATGTTAAGAAAATTCAGGAAATTAAAAGAATTCAACGTTTTAAGAGAATTCAAGGAATTAAAAGAATTTAGGCAATTCTTTTAAATTGCCTTTATTCCTTCAATTCCAGTACTTTTAAATAATCCGTGGAATTCAGATGAATGCAGTAGAATTCCATGATTTAAGAGAATTCAAGGAATTCGGAAAATTAAAAGATTTCAGAGAATTCAAAGAATTCAAAGAATTGAGATAATACAAGGAATTATAAAAATTCAATGAATCCAGGCAGTTCTTCTAAATTCCCTTAATTCCTTCAATTCCAGGACTTCAAGATAACGCATGAAATTCAGATAAATGCAGAGGATTTCAATGGATTAAAAAAATTAAAGAATTTCAGCGATTAAGAGAATTCAAGAGATTCAGAGAATTCGAGGAAATCAGAAAATTTAATAAATTCAGAGAATTCAAGAAATTAAGAGACTTCAATGAATTCAGAGAATGCAAGAAATTAAGAGACTTCAGGAATTCAAGGAATTCAGAGAATTCAAGATATTAAGAAAATTCAAGAAATTAAAAGAATTCAAGGTTTTAAGAGAATTCAGGAAATTAAAAGAATTCATGCAATTCAGATAATTCAAAGAATTAAAAAAATTCAGGCAACTCTTTTAAATTCCCTTCATTCCTTTAATTCCAGGACTTTGAAATAATCGATGGGATCAAGATGAACGCAGTAGAATTCCATGAATTAAGAGAATTCAAGGGATTCGGAAAATTCAAGGAATTCAACAAATTCAATGAATTGAGATAATTCGAGGAATTCAAAAAATTCAAAGAATTGAGATAAGACAAGGAATGATGAAAATTCAACGAATGCAGGCAATTCTTCTAAATTCCCTTCATTCCTTCAATTCCAGGACTTCGAGATAACGTATGAAATTCAGATAAATGCAGAGGAATTCAAAGCATTAAAAAAATTAAAGAATTTCAGCGATTAAGAGAATTCAAGGTATTAGGAGAATTCAAAGAATTCAGAAACTTTAAGGAATTCAGAGAATTCGAGGAATTCAGAAAATTTAAGAAATTCAGAGAATTCAAGAAATTAAGAGACTTCAATGAATTCAGAGAATGCAAGGAATTAAGACTTCAGGAATTCAAAGAATTCAAGGAATTCAGAGAATTCAAGATATTAAGAAAATTCAGGAAATTAAAAGAATTCAAGGTTTTATGAGAATTCAGGAAATTGAAAGAATTCATGAAATTCAAATAATTCAAGGAATTAAAAGAATTCAGGCAATTCTTCTAAATTCCTTTCATTCCTTCAATTCCAGGACTTAAAAATAGTCTATGGGATTCAGATGAATGCAATAAAATTCCATGAATTAAGAGAATTCAAGGAATTCAGAGAATTCAAAGAATTCAGAGAATTCAACGAAATCAGAGAATTCGAGGAATTCAAAGAATTGAGATAATACAAGGAATTATGAAAATTCAACGAATACAGGCAATTCTTCTAAATTCCCTTCATTCCTACAATTCCAGGACTTCCAGATAACGCATGAAATTCAGATAAATGCAGAGGAATTCAAAGAATTAAGAAAATTAAAGAATTTCAACGATTAAGAGAATTCAAGGAATTCAGAAACTTGAAGACATTCCGAGAATTCGAGGAATTCAGAAAATTTAAGAAATTCAGAGACTTCAGCAATTCAAAGAATTCAGAGAATTCACGATGTTAAGAAAATTCCAGAAATTAAAAGAATTCAAGGTTTTAAGAGAATTCAGGAAATTAAAGGAATCCATGAAATTCAAATAATTCAAGGAATTAAAATAATTCAGGCAATTCTTTTAAATTCCTTTCATTCCTTTAATTCCAGGACTTTTAGATAATCTATGGGATTCAGATGAATGCAGTAGAATTCTATGAATTAAGAGAATTCAAGGAATTCGGGAAATTCCAGGAATTCAAAAAATTCAAAGAATTGAGATAATACAAGGAATTATGAAAATTCAACGAATCTAGGCAATTCTTCTAAATTACCTTCATTCCTTCAATTCCAGAACTTCAAGATAACGCATGAAATTCAGATAAATGCAGAGGAATTCAAAGGATTAAAAAATTAAAGAATTTCAACGATTAAGAGAATTCAAGGTATTAAGAGATATCAAGGAATTCAGAAACTTGAAGGAATTCAGAGAATTCAAGAAATTCAGAGAATTCGAGGAATTCAGAAAATTTAAGAAATTCAGAGAATGCAAGGAATTAAGAGACTTAAGGAAATTAAAAGAATTCGTGAAATTCAGAGAATTCAACGGATTAAAAGAATTCAGGCAATTCTTTTAAATTCCTTTCACTCCTTCAATTGCAGGACTTCAAGATAACGCATGAAATTCAGATAAATGCAGAAGAATTCAAAGGATTAAAAAAATTAAAGAAATTCAGAGAAATGAAGGAATTCAAAGAATGAAGAGAATTCAAAGTATTAAGAGAATTCAAGAAATTAAGAGAAAGACCACGAAATACAGATAATGAAAAGAATTAACAGAAATAAAGGAATTTAGAGAATTCAAGGAATTCTGAGAATTCAGGGAATCAAGTGAATTTAGGTTATTTGAGGAATTCGAGGAATTCAAAAAAATTCAAAGAATTGAGATAATACAAGGAATTAAAGGAAATCAATTAATTCAGACAATTCTTCTAAATTCCCTTTATTCCTCCAATTCCAGGACTTCAAGATAACGCATGAAATTCAGATAAATGCAGAGGAATTCAAAGAATTAAGAAAATTAAAGAAAATTAAAGAAATTCAGGAATTCAAAGAATGAAGAGAATTCAAGGTATCAAAAGAATTCAAGAAATTAAGAGAAATTCCACGAAATACAGATAATGAAAAGAATTAACAGAAATAAAGGAATTTAGAGAATTCAAGGAATTAAGGGAATTCGAGGAATTCAGAAAATTCAAAGAATTGATATAATTCAAGGAATTATGATTATTCAACAAATTCAGAGAAATCAAGGAATTAAAAGAATTAAGAGAATTCAAGGTATTAGGAGAATTCGAGAAATTAAGATAATTCTAGGAATGAACAGAAGTAAAGGAATTTAGAGAATTCAGGGAACTAGAAGAATTCAAGGAATTAAGTGAATTGAGGTTATTCGAGGAATTAAAAGAATTCAATTAATTTGGGCAATTCTTCTAAATTTCCTTCATTCTTTCAACTCCAGGACTTTAAAGTAATCCGTGGAATTCAGCTGAATGCACTATAGAATTCTAGGATTGAAGAGAATTCAAGGTACTAAGAGAATTCAAGGAATTCCGAGAATTCAAGGTATTAAGAGAATTCAAGGAATTCCGAGAATTCAAGGTATTAAGAGAATTCGAGGAATTCACAAAATTCAAAGAATTGATATAATTTGAGGAATTAAGGCAATTCTTTTACATTCCGGTCATTCCTTCAATTTCAGGATTTCAAGATAACGCATGAAATTCAGATAAATGGACATTTCTGTTAAGAACTTAACAGAAATAAAGGAATTTAGAGAATTCAAGTAATTAAGAGAATTCAGGGAATTAAAAGAAGTCAGTGAATTAGGTGAATTCTGAGTTTTCGAGGAATTAAAAGAATTCAATTAATTCAGGCAATTCTTCTAAATTTCGTTCATTCCTTCTATTCTAGAACTTTAAAATAATGCATGGAATTCAGATAAATGCAGTAGAATTAATGGAATTAAGAGAATTCAAGGAATTCAAGGTATTGAGAGAATTCAAGGAATTCAGATAATTCAATGAATTCAGTGAATTCAAGGAGTTCAGAGAATTTAAGGCATTTATAGAATTCAAGAAGTTCAGAGAATTTAAGGCATTTATAGAATTCAAGGAATTCACAGAATTCGAGAAATTCAAAGAAGTGGAGGAATTCAGAGAATTTAAGGAATTCAAAGAATTCGAGAAATTCAAGGAATTAGAGGAACTCAGAAAATTTAAGGAATTGATATAATTCGAGGAATTTAAAGAATTCAAGGAATTAAGAAAATTAAAAAAGAATTCAATTAATTCAGACAATTTTTCTAAATTCCTTTAATTCCTTCGATTCCAGAACTTTAAAATAATGGATGAAATTCAGATAAATGCAGTAGAATTAACGGAATTAAGAGAATTCAAGGTATTGAGAGAATTCAAGGAATTCAAGATATTGAGAGAATTCGAGGAATTCAGATAATTCAATGAATTCAGGGAATTCAAGGAGTTCAGACAATTTAAGGCATTTATAGAATTCAAGGAAAACATAGAATTCGAGAAATTCAAAGAAGTGGAGGAATTCAGAGAATTTAAGGAATTCAAAGAATTCAAGGAATTGATATAATTTAAGGAATTATGAAAATTCAACAAAATCAGAGAAATCAAGAAATTCAAAGAATTAAGAGAATTCAAGGTATTAAGAGAATTCAAGAAATTAAGAGAATTCAAGAAATTAAGATAATTCTAGGAATTAACAGAAGTAAAGGAATTTAGAGAATTCAGGGAACTAAAAGAATTCAAGGAATTTAGAGAATTCAGGTTATTCGAGGAATTAAAAGAATTTAATTAATTTAGGCAATTCTTCTAAATTTCCTTCGTTCTTTCGACTCCAGGACTTTAAAGTAATCCGTGGAATTCAGCTGAATGCACTATAGAATTCGAGGAATGAAGAGAATTCAAGGTATTAAGAGAATTCGAAGAATTCAGAAAATTCAAAGAATTGATATAATTCGAGGAATTTTGAGAATTCGAGGAATTCAGGCAATTATTTTACATTCTCGTCATTCCTTCAATTTCAGGATTTCAAGATAACGCATGAAATTCAGATAAATGGACATTTCTGTTAAGAACTTAACAGAAATAAAGGAATTTAGAGAATTCAAGTAATTAAGAGAATTCAGGGAATTAAAAGAAGTCAGTGAATTAGGTGAATTCAGGGTTTTCGAGGAATTAAAAGAATTCAATTAATTCAGGCAATTCTTCTAAATTCCCTTCATTCCTTCAATTCCAGAAGTTTATAATAATGCGTGGAATTCAGATAAATGCAGTAGAATTAACGGAATTAAGAGAATTCCAGATATTGAGAGAATTCAAGGAATTCAAGGCATTGAGAGAATTCAAGGAATTCAAGGTATTGAGAGAATTCAAGGAATTCAGGGAATTCAAGGAGCTCAGAAAATTCAAGGAATTCAGAAACTTGAAGGAATTCAGAGAATTCAAGAAATTCAGCAAATTTCAGAAATTCAGAGAATTCAAGAAATTAAGAGACCTCAAGGAATTCAGAGAATGCAAGGAATTAAGAGAATTCACGAATTCAAGGAATTCAGAGAATTCAAGATGTTAAGAAAATTCAGGAAATTAAAAGAATTCAAGGTTTTAAGAGAATTCAGGAAATTCATATAATTCAAGGAATTAAAAGAATTCAGGCAATTCTTCTAAAGTTCTTTCATTCCTTCAATTCCAGGACTTTAAAATAATCTATGGGATTCAGATGAATGCAGTAGAATTCAAAGGATTAAAAAAATTAAAGAAATTCAGAGAAATGAAGGAATTCAAAGAATGAAGAGAATCCAAAGTATTAAGAGAATTCAAGGAATTCAGAGACTTCAAGAAATTCAGAGAATTCGAGGAGTTCAGAAAATTCAACGAATTCAGGAAATTCTTCTAAATTCCCTTTATTCTTTAAATTCCAGGACTTCAAGATAACGTATGAAATTCAGATAAATGCAGAGGAATTTAAAGAATTAAGAAAATTAAAGAAATTCAGGAATTCAAAGAATGAAGAGAATTCAAGGAATTAAGAGAATTCAGGGAATCAAGTGAATTTAGGTTATTTGAGGAATTAAAGGAATTCAAACAATTCAGACAATTCTTCTAAATTCCCTTCATTCCTTCAATTCTAGGACTTTAAAACAATCCATGGAATTCAGATGAATGCAGTAGAATTCAAGGAATTAAGAGAATTCGAGGAATTCAGAAAATTCAAAGAATTGATATAATTCAAGGAATTCAGAAAATTCAAAGAATTTATATAATTCAAGGAAGTCAGAAAATTCAAAGAATTGATATAATTCAAGGAATTATGAAAATTCAACAAATTCAGAGAAATCAAGGAATTGAAAGAATTAAGAGAATTCAAGGTATTAAGAGAATTCAAGAAATTAAGATAATTCTAGGAATTAACAGAAGTAAAGGAAAGTAGAGAATTTAGGGAACTAGAAGAATTCAAGGAATTAAGTGAATTTAGGTTATTCGAGGAATTGAAAAAATTCAATTAATTTAGGCAATTCTTCTAAATTCCCTTCATTCTTTCAACTCCAGTACCGTGGAATTCAGCTGAATGCACTATAGAATTCGAGGAATGAAGAGAATTCAAGATATTAAAAGAATTCAGGCAATGCAAAGAATTGATATAATTCGAGGAATTTTGAGAATTCGAGGAATTCAGGCAATTCTTTTATATTCTCGTCATTCTTTCAATTTCAGGATTTCAAGATAAGGCATGTAATTCAGATAAATGGATATTTCTGTTAAGAACGTAACAGAAATGAAGGAATTTAGAGAATTCAAGTAATTAAGAGAATTTAGGGAATTAAAAGAAGTCAGTGAATTAAAAGAATTCAGGAAATTCGGATAATTGAAGGAATTAAAAAAATTCAGGCAATTCTTTTAAATTCCTTTCATTCCTTCAATTCCAGGACTTTAAAATAATCTATGGGATTCAGATGAATGCAGTAGAATTCCATGAATTAAAAGAATTCAAGGAATTCGGAAAATTCAAGGAATTCAGAGAATTCAAAGAATTCAAGGAATTCGAGTGATTTAAAAAAATCATAGAATTGAGGTCATACAAGGAATTATGAAAATTCAACGAATTCAGGCAATTCTTCTGAAGTCCCTTCACTCCTTCAATTCCAGAATTTTAAAATAATGCATGGAATTCAAGTTATTGAGAGAATTCAAGGAATTCAAGGTATTGAGAGAATTCAAGGAATTCAGATAATTCAGGGAATTCAAGGAGTTCAGAGAATTTAAGGCATTTATAGAATTCAAGAAATTCACAGAATTCAAGAAATTCAAAGAAGTAGAGGAATTCAGAGAATTTAAGGAATTAAAAAAATTAAAGGAATTCGATAAATTCAAGGAATTGGAGGAACTCAGAGAATTTAAGGAGTTTAGAGAATTCAGTGAATTTAGGTGATTCAAAGAATTAAGAGAATTAAAAAGTAATTAAGAGAATTTCAATGAAATCAGGTAATTCTGCTAAATTCCCTGCATTCCTTCAATTTCAGGACTTAAAAATAATGCATAAAATGCAGCTGAATTCAGAGAATTCAAGGAATTTGGAGAATGCAAAGAATCAAGAGAATTCACGTTATTCAAGGAATTAAGGGAATTTAATGAATTTAGACAATTTTCTGAATTCTCTGCATTCCATCAATTCCAGGACTTAAAAATAATGCAGATAAATGCAGAATCACTCATGGAATTAAAGAGGATTCAAGCAATTGAAAGAATTTAAGGTATTAAGAGAATTCAAGGAATAAAAAAAAATTCAAGAAATTAAGAAATTTCAAGGAATTCAAAGAATTATGAGATTTCAGGAAATTCTCGGAATTCCCCTGAATTCCTCTGTTTTCCTTGCATTTTTGTGACTCTTTTTAATTCCTAGAATGTCCGAATTTTCAATAATGCATCGAATTTAGATAAATGCAGAAGGGTTCAAGGAATGTTTAGAATTTTAGGAATTTAAAATACTCTTTTAACATGGAGGTATCGAAATTTTCTTAACTTAATTAAAATTGTAAACTAAAATCAAAAAATAATTTTGCAGATATGCAGCAAGTTTTCATAGTCGGCTGCTTCACGCTTTTCTGCACCGCCTTTGCCCCGACAGTTTGGCACCTCTGGATTTTTTCGCGATCAGCGAATGCGAATTTCTACTTTGGAGTGACTCTGGCTTTCGCAATCGCCGAAATATTTCTACTCACCGACATTCCTTTCGCGAGTGTCAAGCGAGAATTTGCTCTTCGGCATGGCACTTCGTTGGAAATCAAGGGATCGAGGGCCAAACTACTTCTAGAATAATAGTATAGACCAATTTTTTAATACTCAGTCAAGTCTTCTGAAACGTAATCTGAGATTTATTTTCACGAACTCTTAAACATCGAAGAACCTAAGACGTAAATTAAATTTTGCTTCAAACATCCCAGGCTAAATAGTTATTATTATATTTTATTATACTTATTATTATACTTATTATAATATTTTTTCTAAAATAAAAGAAAGTTCAATGACTTTTTCTATAAAAGGGACACTCTTTTTATTATTAAATTACAACCATGGTTCTTGTATTTAGTTTTAATGGCTTACTTTAACCGTAAAATTCGAAAATTCGGGCACATAATTTTCTTCAACCAAAACGGAATAGTTACATTTTTAGTTAAAACATTAAGTTTCAACCAAACTAATCAATTTTTAACAGAATTGATGAATTTCAAACTAAAATGATGAATCTTCATCTGGAAGAGTTGAATTTTTAAAAAATACATCAATTTTCAAAACAAATAGTATGAATTGTCAACTAAAAATGTCAATTTTCGGTTAAATGGTCGAAGTTTCAAAGAAAAAGAATAATTATATAGAAAAAAAAATTTTCAGAGAAATACATGCATTTTTTACCAAATAGTTGAATTTTGAACTAAAAAAGATCAATTTTCAACCAAAAATGGAATGGTTAAATTTTCAGTTAAAAATATTCCAATAGTTGAATTTTCAACCAAAAAAGATCGTTTTTGAACCAAATAATTGAAATTTGAACTGAAAAATATCAATTTTCAACCATAACTGAAATAGTTAAATTTTCAGCTGAAAAAATTAATTTTCAACCAAACTGATGAATTTTTAATTGAAATAGATGAATTTTAGAAAAATCCTACCAAAAAAGACGATACAAAAAATGTGAATTCTTAACCCAATAGTTGAATTTTCAACTAAAAAAGATCGTTTTTGAACCAAATAATTGAAATTTGGACCAAAAAATATCAATTTTCAACCATAACTGAAATAGTTAAATTTTCAAGTTAAAAATTTTATTTTTAACCGCTGATGATTTTCAAAGTGAAATAGTCGAATTTTTAAACAAATAATTGAATTTCCTACACAAAAAGACGATTAAAAAAATAAATAAATAAACCTTAATTTTCGACTAAGAAAGATCAATTTTCAATAAAATGTTTGAATTTTTAACTAAGAAAGATTAATTTTCAACCGAAAATGGAATAGTTAAATTTTCAGTTGAAAAAATTAATTTTCAACCAATCTGAGGAATTTTCAAGTAAAAATGATTCACCCAGAAAAATTATTTTTTTTACCAACAAAGACGATATTAAAAAAACGTGCATTTTTAACCAAATAGTTGAATTCTCAACTAAAAAAGATCAATTTTCAACCAAACATGGAATAGTTAAATTTTCAGTTTGAAAAATTAATTTTCAACCATGAACGGAAGTTAAATTTTGAGTTAAAAAAAATATTCAACCGAGCCGTTGAATTTTATAACTTAAATGATGAATCTTCAACTGCAATAGATGAATTTTAAATAACAAAAAATAAATTTATACCAAAAAATAACGTAAATTTTCAACCAAATAGTTGAATTTTCAATTAAAAGATATCAATTTTCAACCAAAACTAATGAAGTTAAATATTCAGTTTGAAAAATTAATTTTCAACCACTGATGAATTTTCAACTAAAATGATGAATTTGTAACTGGAACAGTTGAATTTCAAACAGAAAATATGAATTTTCAATTCAAATTATGAATCTTTAATTGGAATAGCTGAATTTTTATCCAAATAGTTGAATTCTCAACCAAAAGGATTAATTTTCTACCAAAAAACGCGATTTATAAAAAAAATACATGAATTCTCAACCGAATAGTTGAATTTTTAACTAAAGAATATCAATTATCGAACAAATAGTTGAATTAAAAAAAAAAATATTTTACAACTAAAATAATGAATATTTAAATGGATTAGTTGAACTTTGTACCAAATAATTGAATTTTTTACATAAAAGAATAATTTTCTACCAAAAATGATAATTTTTGAAAAAAAAAACACAAGAATTTTCAACTTTAATTATGAATCTTTAAGTGAAATAGTCGAATTTTCAACCAAAAACATTAATTTTCTACCAAATAAGACGATTTAAACAAAAAACATGAATTCTCAACCAAACAGTTGAATTTTCAACTAAACAATATCAATTATCGAACAAATAGTTGATTTCAAAAAAAAAAAAATTATAATAATTTTCAACTAAAATGAAGAATCCTTTAAATGAATTAGTTGAATTTTGTACCAAATAATTGAATTTTTAACCAAAAAGAATAATTTTTTACCAAAAATTCGAAACTAAAAAATATTAATTTTCAACTTAGAAACGAATAGTTTTATCAGTTAAAATAAATAATTTTCAACCAAAAAGATAAATCTACCAAAGAAAAATATTTCTAAAAAATAAATGAATTCTCAACCAAAC
>CAKNXH010078789.1:60049-83766 GCA_932178445.1 Andricus quercusramuli | reverse complement strand
CTGTTTGTACATTTCATATTTTCGTTTTTACCCTCTTGGTTGCCCAGATAGAGATAAATCGAAATTTTGTTTTGTTTTTTATTTTATTATATTTGTTGGTGCTACAAGTTTACGATAATTTATAAGCAGTCGTGAGTATAAAGAGAGATTCTTCCTGTATTGCGATTTATTAATTAACATACTTCTCCCCTTTCATGCAATATAATTTACAGAATTAACACATGAGTCTTACACAAGTGCGAAGAGCGCAATGACATTAATGAAAAAGTTTTGAGGGTCGATGGTAAAAATTTAAACAGAAGTATAAAACCATCACAAAAAGCATAGGAAATTCGATTGTATGAAAAAAATTCTCCTGGACGCAAAAGTTATTTATCCAGCGTAAAACTTGCAAGATATCCTTATCGAAGAACAAATTAAAAGAAATAGGCAATAAATGTAAATGTGGGCTTTAAGATAAAATCGGCTTTCAATTTTTTCATAGAAACCGCCGCCATTTTGTTAATTATGAACGTTTTTCAAATTTTCTGGCGTATTACGAAAGAAGACAAATAAACGCTATTTGAATCGAAGCGAAAAAGATGAATTCCTGAATCAGGTAAAACGTTATAGAGTTTTAAAGAAAAGATTAGGGGTTTTTTGAGAAACAAAGCACAAACTTCAAATACGCATAACTTCTTAGAATTTTTTTTCTTGCAATTTGAAAAAATGCATATCGCCTAATTTCTCTTAAAAACAGAATGCTTCGTTCCCAAGGGATTTTGTGACTTTGATCTGATTTTAAATGGATTCGGTCTAGTAATTGTTTGGTTACCGGTAGCGACTAGGATATTTTAAGTTTTTCCATACCTACAATAAGATGTTTTGGAAAATTAAAAATAATTTAGGTATTAATTCAACAGATGTATATTTGTGTATGCATATGCATAAGATAAATGTGTTCCAAACAAAATTATCTTCTTATAGCATAGCATAAATTTTAATGCTGACTAATTCTATCTGGACCCACTTACAAGAAGGTAGAAAACATGTTCTTAGCAAATCACTTCACAGAAAAAAAAACTCTAGATGCACTTTACTGTCCAGTAGAACTCTTTAATTTTAAAAATTTAATAAATAGATCAATATTTTACCTATCATTATATGAATAATTATTATTTTTTACTAATATAAAGAATAGTCAATTATTCAACGAATTCTTATATGAATAGTGCACCATAACATAGCATTTGTTTAATTTGTGAATATTTTATTTAAAAAATAAGAAATTTACAGTTTGGTTGTCTTGAAACAGTTCAACCGGTTTTTTCCAGTCAAATATAGTTAAGATTCGTAGAACAAACATATTATTTCCTTCCAAGAAACGCTACATGACTTCAGCTATTTGTCCCGAAAGCGTAAATAACGTATGTTGGTGGAGATGATGTCAACTATTCACAAGCTTCACGAAAACGCCATCTCACTGTTTTTCATGTTTTTCATTTCTATCACAATCTTTAATTATTTTGAATATATACGTATATATTTATACATAAGGCTCTATTGCTAACTTGGCAATCATTCATTTACACGTGTTGAACTTATTCTCAATTGCAGACTGAATTGAGGAATATATAAGTCGAAACTACATTACCGATCACGAATATGAAACCGCTTGTTTATCTGAGATTGCTTAAGTTCTATTAATGTTAATTATTATATGAAAGTTTTATAATTTGATTTCATAAATATCTTGAAAGCTATCGATATCCTCGACAAAATAAACTGAGATAGAGTCATTTTCGAGGTTTGTTTGACAATTTTTCAAGAATATATTGCAAAAAAGAGGAAATTTCTACAATTTCTTAAAATTTGAATGAAACCTAAAATAAATAATTTTCAACGTTCTTCATTCATTTTAAAGATGAATTTCTATAACATCGGACTATTTCATTACCACATTAAAAATTTTTTTGCTTGTTTGATACAACATTGTTAAAGTTGAAACAAAAATGTTAGACAAAATTTTAATATTTTTTCGGCTGAAAGAAATATTTTTGTAAAATATATGAAATAAGTAATCGTGAGGTTTTTATCCGATTTTTTTAAAAATATATGAATGATTGCCAAAATTTTGACCATTTTACACAATAGCATTTTCGCAAACAAAAAAATTGCTAGGCCGCATAATATATATTGTTAAATCAAGGGTAACCTAAATGGGTTTGAAAATATCAAACTCAAAGATCAAGGAATGTATTTGCGATGGATATGAATCTTTTAAAAATGTACGCTGAATGGATCAAAATATTTGAAAAAATGGAAGAAAGTAATATTTTTACGACCATTGAAACAAATATTATGCAAAAATAGCAATCAATTTTGACGTTTGGAAGCGAAGTTGATGAATTGCTTTTTAACTAAACTACAAGCTTGACATGATAAGAAACATGTGGGGTAGACCTTGAAGTGATTTTTAAAATTCTCATCACTAAAATATGGAACTCTACTCTTGGCATTTTTTTTCTATTTATGGTGACATCGGTGAATGTCGAGTATATAAAATAGGTCTCAAAAATACTTGATAATTTCTCATTTTATACTTGTAATTTTGGACAGGTGCATGAAAAGATATTTTACATACTTTTTTATTTATAATTTCTAAACGAAGTCACCTAAGATACTGAAACTTCAAAATTAATAAATTATATATACCTGAAATCGCAGAATCTCTCGGAAACGAAATATGTTCTTTTTGAAGAGGAAATTAGGCGATAAGTATTTTTCCGATTTGCAAAAAAAAAAATTCTAAGAAGTTATGCGTATTTGAATGTTGTGCTTTGTTTCTCAAAAAACCTGCGTTTTTTCTTGAAACCTCTATAACATTTGATCTAATTGAGAGATTTTTTATTTTATTATAGTGATCCTCCGGAAAATTAAAAAGGTTGAAAATTAACCAAATGACATCGGTTTTTCTGAGAAAATTAAAAGTAGATTTTTTCAGAAAACCCATCTCTAAATTTTTGTCCATTTTTTTGAACTTGTACTTTGATAATGAATATATCTTGTAAGCTTGATGCTGGCTGAATAACTTTTGTGGCCAGGAGAATTCTTTTTCCGGACAATCGAATTTTATATTTTTTCTTGGAAACAATGACAGATGCAAACAAATGTTAAGATAAATATCTTCACGCGTAATAAAATTTTATGAAAAGCGTATCTTATTCTTATTGTGATATTTCTTAGTGTTTATGAGAAAAATTGAGAAATTACATTTTTAGAGAAAAAAAAATTATCTCGGGTTAAAAAATGGTTTAGCCCGCATGATGCTAATAAGATGCCTTTCTTCTATTAGCAAAAACTTTCCAAAAATATTTGGAAGAATAAGAAAACCGTTGTCATTTTGTTGATTTTTAACCTTTTTTAATTTTCCGGCTGATTACGAAAGAAAACGATGAACGCTATTCCACTCAAAAGTAAGATAATAAATATCACAATTAGGTCAAAAGTTATGGAGGTTTAAAGAAAAAAGTTCGAGTTTAATGAAAAACAAAGCACAAAATTCAAATATGCGCAACTTCTTTAATTTTTTTGTTTAAAAATCGGAAAAATAATAATTAGAGCCTAATTTCCTCTAAAAAAACAACATATTTCATTCTCGACAGATTCTGCGATTTCAAGTGTAAAAACCTTGTCTGATTTAAAATAGATTCGGTCCGGTAGATTTCCATGAAATTCATAACCTGGGGGTTTTCCGAGTCACATAACACAAATTTGGTGGCAAATCTCAAAAATATGATCGAAATTTCGAAAATTGTATTATATTTGTAGATATATCCATGAAACTTAGTAAAAGGTGGGTTTCCGAGAAACAAAATCCGAATTTGAGGTCATAATTCAAAAATTCGAAGAGTTTGTATGAATTTTAAAAATTGTATTAAAATGGTATACTTTCTTGTAAATAAATACAAAGGCGTTCTTTGGATTGAGGAATACGAATTTTAGATCACAAACTAAAAATTCAAAAAAAGGGACTTGATGTTTTGAAACTGTATCAAGTTGTTATGAAATGGCCGACACCTAAAATGTTGATGGTGCTGATTTTAAAAAGTTTTAAACAAGTGGTTAACGATACATAAGAAACTGGCAGTACATGCTCAGGCACGGGGGGATATTATTCAGCTTTGAAGAACTCTTGAACCAGCAAAAGTTGCAATTGACTTCCTTGAAAAAACACCTATTTCCGGGCGGTAGTAAAGCCATATGGGTACATATGGGTACATATGGGTACATGATAAATTTCCAAAATCTTAATAATTTGATGTCACGTGTAACATCGTATGCATATTTCTATTTCACAGATGTTTCTACATTATTATACCTTTGATTATAGTTCGTTCAAACATACTTTGTTTTTTCCGACATCTGTAAGAACTTGAAAACAGAATTGTCATGCTGATACTCCTATTTCGCATTCGTATCACGAGAGTCTGATATGAAACTTGGAAATGTGGCTGGTGGCATAAATTATGTTTATCTTACAGGGTATAAGTACGACAATTTCAATGGGCTTTCTCATCATTGTCTGAATATTCGGTTCAAGATAATCTGCGTTCAACTTTTATAATTCTGCATCATGAGGGTGGTAGTCGTATTCTCGATGCTCCTGTTGGGTGAGTGATATTTATGAAATACACGAATAAGTAATTTTGATTTAGTTCAGACCAGACATAATTGAAAATTTCTGAACTTTAAATTATCTGATGGGATAAAGACTTCAATAGTGAGCCACTTAATCCAGTTGAGAGGTTTAAACGGTGAATGTGGAGAAAGTAAAAATGCATTTATATTCATTCTACACATTTCATACAGTTTCTCATTCACCTGTTCAAAATTTATTGGGAACATTGCAGAAATGATTAAATGCATCTGAAAAAGAGCCTGCCTACACAGAATCTAAAATTTTCACGTACTCCCCTTTGTCAAATATTTGTCCAACTAAGGAATTTTTGTCTTGATAAACCACCGTTCAATAGGAATATATTTTGCACAAGTTTGAGTCTGAGCCACGAAAGTATAAGACAAGTTTAATATTTTCAACTTTCTTATTTCATATACTCAGGCGAGAAGTTTAGGAAAATGCCTACTAATTAAGGCGTTCACCTATTGATGTCATTCCCCTATTTTTCAAAGAAAAATAATATCAGAAATTAATTTTGATATATATCCTATTTTCAAAGTAATTGCAACCTTGGTGACGAATTTCGTTGTACTTGCAACACCGATTGGGGGTCTCTCTGTCTCTAATTTGCCACCTGGCTGCGCAGAAGAATGCCGCGTAAGCATACCAAATTTTTGTTTTTTCTTTTTTTCACATTGAACATTCAATTCTTATGAGGAACACGATAACTTATTTTTACAAATATATTCTTTTAGAACAAGCATATGGAGGCGTGTCATTGCTGTGGTGTTTGTCCAGGTAACTTACGTAAATATTTTGGTTTATTTTGAATAATTTTAGAAAGCTAAAATAACAATTTTTGAACGAAAAAATACCTTCAGGTATAAGGAGGGGATAAGATATAATCTTTGGCAAAGAGATAATAATTTGGTAAAAACTTGTTATTTCTTACATGAGACTGTGAATGCTAACGACAATATACGTAGATTAAGGTGTCAGGAATAACAAAAGTTTAGCGGATTTTAAACCACCAAAAAGCATTTACTTAGTGCGAAAGCAACTGTGAAATTTTTCCTTAGGGCTGTTACACCACCCCCTAACGTGAAAAATTTACTTTTTTCTTATATGATATGTATGACGACATTTTTATTTTCTTATTTAAAACTGTAGGGAGCTCAAGAATTAATTTTCTGTTCAGGAAAACAGGAGTGTTTTAAAATCTTGAGCGCCATTTATCTTTCTGTACTGATTGATTTTTTCCCTTTTCTGGCAACTTGCTACTATCAAAAAAAAAATCTGATTCGATATATCAGGTAAGAAAATGTGGATTTTTTCATTCAAAGGTGGTTTAACAGCTTTTTGTGTCTTCGTTAAAAAAATCGTGTACAAAACTCAGTTGGTTTTCCACCAAATGAACGTTTCTTGGGATTCTTCCCTTATGATACAATTCTATTATATTTGAGCTACCCTAATAGAGCTGGACATTACAATTATTAAGCTAAAGGATATCGAAATCACTCTCGCAAGCAAATTAAAAATAACTTTGATGTAGTATTCCCTATAATTTTCGAAGATAATAATAAAGGTTAATAATTATGTTACAGGTAAATAGGACAGATCAGGACAAAGCAGGATCCTCAACAAAATCATTAAACACTCATATGAATATGTATTATGCTGGAGGAGGTGACGTAGCCTGCCTAAAAATTTCCTTGTTGTTTCAATAAAACTGAAAATATTACAGTATAGCGTTTTTTCTTATTGAAAAATTCTATTTTCCACGTTTCCGATTCCTATAAACTACTTCTCATAAATACAAACAGCCTAAAATAAATTAATACATTTCAACTAAACGAGTATTAGCTTTCCACTATCGACTTAGGAAATATTACGACTATTCGAATCATTAATTTTCTACTTATCTTTAGCGACTCTTTTTTCTGTAATTCAATAAGTAGAATTTCACTAGATTTTATATTATTATGTTATAGGTCTTATCAAAAAACGATATAAGGCTATAGTTAATGATTCAAAATGTTAAAAACAGTAACAATTCTTTCTCTGGACTAATTTTTTAATCTCGTGTTCTCAGACTACAAATTTAATTTTTTGATCTTTTAATAACATTCTTAAGGACAGTTATAAATAATTTTCTCTTTATCAAGCAATTAGTTTTCCACTATTGATTTAAAAAGTATCTCGACTAATCAAATTATTAATTTTTTACTTACCATTGGTGCCTCACTTTTCGCTGATCAAATTCGTAGAATTTCAGTAGTAAATATTTAAACTTTACCAATTTCTATTTGAACATACCTCAAACTATCTTTCGCATAAGAATAAAAGGTATTCAATTAAAATAACCTTCTTTAGGTACTGCATTTATACTTATTCAAGGCAAATAATTGTTATAAGGTTCGCTGAATAATTATAATTTTCTATGGAAAGTTAGGAAAATATACAAGCGAGAATGTTTTTGAAAATCCAAAGCAGAACTCTGTTGCACGGAAAAAAATGAAATGTCTACTGATGCTAACTACAGTTAGCTGTCGACTAGTTAATTGTGATTGATGAAAAGTTCGCTGAGAAAGTTAACAGTTTGCTGGGACAGTTAAAAATTTTTAGCTGCAATCGAATAAACTAAACCTAAACTAAATCTAAACTAAACTAAATTTAATTTGTATACAATTTTTTAAGCGAAATTTATCCTAACTTTTGCTTTTATATCTTTTTTTTATCCATCCGAACATTGTGTTTTAATTCGGCTGGTGTAATAAATTTGTTTTACAGTCTCTAGAGTCACTGCTGAACTCAGTTCCGGAAGGAAAAATGGTTATTGGTCATTATAGAAGTGAGGGAAAAATATTTTCCAATATCTTGTAGAAGAGCATCACATTTTGTACATGCAGCTAACTAAAGAGAAACTAAAGCCTAAACACCAAGGAAAGCATTCTGCCAAAAATAATCGTGGGACCAGGTACAATACAAGATTTCAGTGAGTCAAAATATTTTTCTAGTTTTTCTAATAATTTAACCCCTTTAATTAAAAAAGATCCCGAATGTTTGTGTGCAAATTGGATTGACTATAAGGGGACACGATATGTTGTTGGTATGATTCTCATTACTGGAATAGACAAATCAAGATGCTTACGTTTCGGTGAAATATTATTTATTGTACCTGACAAAGATTATGTTTTTTTTATTTGTTCTCCACTCTTGAATCTTGGCTTCAATGCCCATGTTCGCGGATTTGAAATTGAAAAACCAGACAAAATGCTATGTTTGAAAATGTTCTGGATGCGTTCAGACTCACTCTTCGATCCCTTTCCCCTCTCTATTCATTCTATGGCAAATGGGGAAAAATATATTGTCCTAAAATATGTTTTGTAGTTTAAGGTGATGTACTTTGTGAGTCCACGGAAATTTCCCTAATTTGAAAAATGATATTTTGTTTCTTTAATAAGTTTTACAGTTCTTTCGATGAAAAGTTATAAAAAAATGTTTTATGTTTCTTTTATAAATGAAATATGTATGTTCTACAAGTCATTCGAATTATATATTTATTGAAAACGAAGCGATAGTCTATTAAGCAAAAGAAAAATACCAGCGCAGTGAAATAAATAAATTTTTAAGGTAAATAATTGTTGGTATTATATTTATAGTCTATATAAGATATGCAGTACGATTATATAATTCACTGGCTGACGCACTATTTTTTTTGGTAAAGTTACTGCTCGGATTCCTACTAAAGTTAAATTTCGGGTAGTAACATTAACAAAAAAAACAAGAAGTTGTGGCAGTTAATAAAAGTAATTATGTCATATTTTATAAATTCAATCGTAAAAACTATTTATTTATTTCAATACGCGGTGGCTACTATACCCAAGTAGCTGAAGAGGTCAATCACTTTCGCTGTGACAGTTAAGTTTCTTAGATATAAATGCTAACGATATTCGCCTACAAGTGCATCCTCAGTGATTTTGAGTACTACCTCTATTTGCAGCAATTGCTAATAAAATTAACTAGTACTTCAAACGCTGTTAGAACAGGAAAATAACACGATCGATAGGCGACTGCTCACAATCGTTGCTACCAGCGCGAACGTAAATTAGCTGGCATCGCTAAAATACTGTAGCGAATAGACGTTAGCATTAGCAGCTAAGACATTCGCTGTCCGTATATCAAGTAACCTTTTACCACATTGTTCCATTATAATGTTAAGATTTTTAAAAAATCTTATTTTTTTTATCTTTGTTCAAACCATCAAAAAGCAATATTTTTTAACTGAAAACAGACTAGTTCATGTTGACGGTTCCTCAATATGGCTTTCTTATTGTTGCAACAGAGTTGAAAATTCAACTTTTTAACATGCAATTAGATTTCTAAGACTAAATTAGGAAATATATCGATGACTCAAATTAATAATTGTCTACCAATCTTAAGGCTCATGTAGTGGGTATTCCAACCTACAAAACTCACCTCAAAAAATTGGTTTCGAATGCTGGCGCACCGAAAGGATGTCAGGGGGCAATTTTTTTCCCCACAGGAAGCACATATCCATATTTGAGGGGGAAAGTCCCTCCGGAACGTCAAAACTCGCGATAAATATTAAAAAATTGAAAAATAAAAACAATTTTCAACGATCGAAAAAAAGTAAACAGAAACAGTACAATCAGCGCCGCGTGGTGTCCCGATCAATCACTAAATCGATTTAAAAGGACTTCTGGCGCCATATTCAAAATAGAAAAAGCATTGAAACATATGTAGGAGTAATAATTCTTAATAAGTTATAATATATTATTTGAAAAACATAACAAATAAATATTATCTTACAAAAATATAAGAAAAAAAGGAGGAAAAATATATTCAACGCAAAATACTGACTGATAAAATAGATAAATAAAACTTGCAACATTTTCTTCTAATTCTGAGTTGTTCTTATAACATTCCCTTCACACGATCCACACAGAAGAAATAATTTACATATAGCTAAAAAAGATTTGGTAAAGATTTTCCAAATTTGTAATTAGCAAAAATAAGCATTTTCCATAAAATGCAATGTTATTGTGTTTATGATTTTTTCAGAGAAACCTTAGGCTATATAATGTGCAACCAACACCCCACAAAACCCACCCACGCAATATAACTCAACTGTAGAAAGCTGGAAAGACCCGGTAAATAGTTTCCGATCTTAGTCCATGAGAATATAATCATTTCTCTAAAAAATCAAAGTTATAGCGACTTTGATTTTTTTAAAAGGTCCTTGGATTCTGGATTATTATTATAACATCCCCAAAAGTCCATCCACCCAAAATAAATAAATTACATACGGCTGTTAAGGTTTTGTAAAGATTTTCCAAACTTGTAATTAGCAAAAAAAAGTTATTTCCACAAAATGCAAAGTTATTGTGTTCATGATTTTTTTCTGAGAAACCTTAGGCTACATAATGTACCTCTAATGCTCCATCGAACCCACCCACGTATTAGAAATCAATTCTAGTAAGCTGGGAAGACTTGGTAAATATACTACTGTATTATTCTTTGACGAAAAAATAACATTTTTAGAAAAAGTCGAAGTCGCTGTCTCTATGTCTCTATTGTCAGAATGTCTTTGGAATAAATAAAAAAAAATTTGTCTTGAAAATCGACTCTGATTAGTAGTGTGAAAAAACACAAATATAAAATCGTTTTCATAATGACCAGCGGCCACAATGGAGTCTGATTGACTTGCGCCTGTGAATTCCAACTCGAATTCAGGTTTGGAATGAAGCCATAAGAGTCAGAATGTCTTTGGAATAAATAATAAAAAACTTGTCTGGAAATCTTTCTAGAATTGATTTCTAATGCGAGAGTGGGTTTGTATGGGTGTTCTGATAACAATCTATTGACCGAGGATCACATCAGAAAATCATAGAGACAACGACTTCGACTTTTTCTAAAAATGTTATTTTTTCGTCAAAGAATAATACAGTAGTATATTTACCAAGTCTTCCCAGCTTACTAGAATTGATTTCTAATACGTGGGTGGGTTCGATGGAGCATTAGAGGTACATTATGTAGCCTAAGGTTTCTCAGAAAAAAATCATGAACACAATAACTTTGCATTTTGTGGAAATAACTTTTTTTTGCTAATTACAAGTTTGGAAAATCTTTACAAAACCTTAACAGCCGTATGTAATTTATTTATTTTGGGTGGATGGACTTTTGGGGATGTTATAATAATAATCCAGAATCCAAGGACCTTTTAAAAAAATCAAAGTCGCTATAACTTTGATTTTTTAGAGAAATGATTATATTCTCATGGACTAAGATCGGAAACTATTTACCGGGTCTTTCCAGCTTTCTACAGTTGAGTTATATTGCGTGGGTGGGTTTTGTGGGGTGTTGGTTGCACATTATATAGCCTAAGGTTTCTCTGAAAAAATCATAAACACAATAACATTGCATTTTATGGAAAATGCTTATTTTTGCTAATTACAAATTTGGAAAATCTTTACCAAATCTTTTTTAGCTATATGTAAATTATTTCTTCTGTGTGGGTCGTGTGAAGGGAATGTTATAAGAACAACTCAGAATTAGAAGAAAATGTTGCAAGTTTTATTTATCTATTTTATCAGTCAGTATTTTGCGTTGAATATATTTTTCCTTCTTTCTTTCTTATATTTTTGTAAGATAATATTTATTTGTTATGTTTTTCAAATAATATATTATAACTTATTAAGAATTATTACTCCTACATATGTTTCAATGCTTTTTCTATTTTGAATATGGCGCCAGAAGTCCTTTTAAATCGATTTAGTGATTGATCGGGACACCACGCGGCGCTGATTGTACTGTTTCTGTTTACTTTTTTTCGATCGTTGAAAATTGTTTTTATTTTTCAATTTTTTAATATTTATCGCGAGTTTTGACGTTCCGGAGGGACTTTCCCCCTCAAATATGGATATGTGCTTCCTATGGGGAAAAAAATTGCCCCCTGACATCCTTTCGGTGCGCCAGCATTCGAAACCAATTTTTTGAGGTGAGTTTTGTAGGTTGGAATACCCACTACATGAGCCTTAAGTGGCTCACTTTCCACTAATCAAATCTGAAAAATATTCCTAGTACTTAATTAGTAGAATTTCACTAATTTAGATTCAGACAGCAAAAAAGTTTAAAAACTAAAATATACTTCTTTGAGTATTTATGTTGATGCCTCTTCTGAAATTTTCTCTTATGACATTCTCGTGATATTTTCTCGTACCACAAGCCATTATTCAATCACAGCCTTATAAACAGTATATATTTCATAAATCTCCGCTCCCCTATAAGCCACAATTTTCAAGTTATTTTGAAATTTGCCGCCGCAATGATAAGCGGTATTTGAAAAATATTTAATTCTATGCTTATTGTGCTAAAACTTATGAATATTACGTGAAGACTGGAAATTACATATCAAGCTCAGTGGAGTAATGGTTATGAAATAATGGTAATTGAAAGTCGCTCACGTGATTACAACGAGCTTGATTTTGTTTTCAATTTCTATTACCTAATTATACCTATATTATAAAACATTTATGAAGAAACACAACTTTGGCATGAAACTTAAAAAAATTTTATTTTATCTTAACATTTGTCTGCATACCTACGTGATATCTACCTAAGACATCTATTTAAGTGATATAATCATAATAATTAACCCTAGACCATATGCCAAAGAAATATTTCTTCAAATAATCAAGTCACCATTAACACTTCTGTATGCACTGATAGGGTCCTGAGATTAGGAAGATCTTGGTTACTTTTTAGAAATCCAGGTCAGTTTTCATTTAAACCATTCTTTCTTAACAATTTCATTCATTATTAACAAATTTTTTTTATCAAATCCGTCTTAGCATCTCTGAGCAAAAATAAGACTTTTCTGACTGTTGCAGTTTTTTTTAGGATAAACCATTTGGAATATATACAGCGTTGCAAAAAAATGATTTTTTTTTTTTAATGACTTATTTGCACATTCATACCACAGAACCTATTGCTCAGAAAAATATAAAACATGTAGTTTCATTATCTATAACAAGATTATATCTTCGGAATGCGAAAATGAATCTTCCGATCAAATAAGAACTACTCTTTATGAATTATTTCTGAAAATTTCGAGTTTTACGTGGAAATCATCAAGACTCTTCATTTGTTGATAAAAAATCACCCAGTTCAACAAATCGGTTATGAATTGCTTTTTTATGCACGTAATTTTCTGCTAATCTCTAGTGGGTCACTTCTTGCTATTTGAGTCTGATGATTTTTATGAGTAATTAGTTAATTTAACCAATTTTCATTCAAAGCGCAAAACCGCTTATAAACTGAAATATACTTTATACTTCTTTAAGCGCTCAAATTGATACTTATTTTTCTCATGCCTAATGAAACCTAAAAAATAGTGAGATGGCGTTTTCACGAAACTTGTGAATATTTGACATCACCTCCACCAACATACCGATTTGAAGAGCTCTATTTCTAACTTGTCAATTATTTATTTACACGTGTCGAACTTATTCTCAATCGCTTAAGTTCTATTAATGTTAATTATATGAAAGTTAAAATTTTATTTCATAAATATCTTGAAAGCTAATGGTATTCTCGACAAAATAAACTGATATAGAGTCATTTTCGAGGTTTGTTTGCCAATTTTTCAAGAATATATTGCAAAAAAGAGGAAATTTTAACGATTTCTTAAGATTTTAATTAAACCTAAAACAAATATTTTTCAACATACTTGGGATCATTTTAAAGATGAATTTCTATAGAATCGGACAATTTCATTACCATTCTTTAAAAAATGTTTGCTTCCATGAAACAACACGATTGAAGCTGAAACAAAAATGTTGGAAAAAATTTTCATATTTTTTCTGCTGGAAGAAATATTGTTGTAAAATATATGAAACAAGTAATCGTGAAGTTTCTATCAAATTTATTAAAATTATATGAATGATTGCCTAAATGTTGAACATTTTACACAATAGCATTTTCGCAAACAAAAAAAATTGTCAGGCCGCATAATATATATTTTTTAAATCAATGGTAATCCAAGATACAACGAAAATATAAAACTAAAATATCAAGGAATGTATTTGCGATGGATATCAATTTTACAAGTTTCAAAAGAAACTAATATTTTCACGATTCATTTGATTTAGACTTCAACGTTTCAAAAAATCATCTGATTTCATTTTATGATAAATTAATATTGAGTGTTACAAGACATTTTACCTTTATTTTATTATCATTACTCCACTAAGCTTACACTAATTACATTTTGACGTATTATTGTTACTTTTTAGCAATTTCCGTCGTCTTTTTGATACAAATAATCAATAATGCTCAATTTGAATATTTCCCATGACTTTTTGAACAATTTTTAATTGTTTAAACAAATGTAACTTATTTAAACAATTATTTATTCCCAAAAAATGTATTAAAATAATCGTATTTTCTGATTCAAATGTAATAGTTTGTCATTGCTTGGAGTAGTGATTTTTTTAAAAAACATTATGTCATTATTTAAACAATTACTTATTGTTTATTCTCAACATTTCTAAAAATTGACCCAGAGATGTCCAGTTTTTTCTCAAATTGGTATCCTATGCTACTTTTTGTTAAATAATTATATAATTTTGATACATATCTTTTAATTTTTAATAATCTTCTATTTGTTTAAACAATTTTGATTAGCTTAGGCAGTTTTTTTCCGATAACTTTAAAAAAATAAAATACATATAATTATTTTTCTGTCTTTATAGTGTATAGAAAGAATATATTAACCATTTTTCAATTGTTTAAACAAATATAATTTGTTTACACAATTTTTTTTCAACAATATTTTTTAAATCGTATTTTCTGAATTAAACATAATTTTGAATGATTTCGAGGAGTAGTAAATTCTGTTAAAAACGTCGTGTTATTGTTTACAAAATTTTTATTAGTTCAAGCAGTTTTCTATTAAAAAATGTGGATCACTAGCATAAAATATTAAACATGGAATTATCTTTGTAAATGTATTTTAATTTATATTTTTTCTGTCTTCCAGTATGTCAGATTGATATTCATAAGACTTTAAAATGCTATAATGAAATATAATCTAAATCCATTTAATATGCAGTCTAATTATGAAGAAATATGAAGAAGGCAATGCTAAATAAACTTTTATAATTCAAATTTTATTATGACTTTGATAATTTATTTAATAATGCGCCAAAGAAGATGTAAACCATCCATACTCAATTTTAAGGCAATTTGGAGAAAAAAACAATAATTAATTGTATAAGCAATAACATAAAGTTTTTTGCAATGCATTTTTGGATCACCCTAGTGTAACATACTTAATTCTATTGGAATAATAAGAAGGTTATATTGTATTATGAACAATTTTTGATACAAATAACGTCCAAAAATCATAATTTAGCGATAAAAACTCGCAAAAAAACAATTTTCCACATGTAAGCTTTATTTGGGTCCTTGTAAATAAACTTGTGCGGGTGATATTGAAAAAATGATTTTTTAATTCGTATTCTATGAATAATTGTCAAAAAATGCTGAGTTTCAGCTCAATGTACATAATATTGACGAATCTGAATAAAATTTGCAAAAACGTCTGTTTTTCTTATGGCAGTAGCATGCTACTTGTGCCATCCTTTCTCATTACCAGTACATCACTACAATAACTTTGTATTTGTAACAAAGCATATTTTCAGATAATTTTAAAACGGTGGCTTCCATGGGAGCAGAGATTGATGAAAAATGTATTTTTTATAATTGAAAAGTTTTATTTTGTGCCAGGGAGTAATGAATAAATATTTTTTTTTAAAGTTAAATTAAATTTTTTTTTATTTTAAATTATATTAGATTAATTTGCCCCCAATTAATTATACATATTCAGGGTCTTCATGCGCTACTTTTCAACAGAATTCTGTCTTCGATTTTCTAAATTTTTGCAGTTGTATATTTTCCTTATTTTCCATCAAAAACTGCAATTTTTCAGCGAATTCCCGAAGAATGAAATTCGCGACAGAAAATTGCCGAATTATAAAATATCTGACAACAGAAAATTCCCAAATTTGAATAATTGAGAAAAATTTGTTTTCAATTAAGAATTTTTATTACAAATACAGCAATCGAATATTTGGACCCGGAGACATTTTTTTGAATGCTCAATATATTGTTATAAATCATCTCTCAAATTTGAAGTAACAATGCTTTTTTTAATTTCTCAATTCAAGCTTTTTTTGAATGTGCACAGTACTTTTTTTGTTGTTGAAATTATTGCTTTTGTGATAAAAATCTTGTACTTGTTTTGTTCTTCTGCACTGAGAAATATTCTTTTAATTGTTTTTATTTGATATTTAAAGAATAATTACAAAAAAATATATTCAACATCGAAAAATTTTCATAGGAACAAAAAAATATTTTTTTGCACCGAAGACATTTGATTCATTTAAAATTTTTTGAATTTAAAAAAATACTTTCCACATTACTATAGGAATCTTTGAAATAAGTTGTTATTCAGAATTTTTCTTATCACTCGTTATAAATATTTTTAGTTTTTCATATTCTTTTATTTTTCATTTCATTCTAAACCTGATAATATTTTCAAACAATTTTTTTGATCCATACAATTTATAACTTATTTCTCAATAAATAAGTTATACTTTATACGGATAAAAAATAAATGTAAAATATAAAAGTAAATGTAAAAAATAAAAGTAAATGTAAAAAATAAAAGTAAATGAGGAAAAAAATCATTTATATATTTAATCTCTGTAGCCTTACTTTATTCACATTGAAAACAATCCATTTTATATGTGTTGGACTCAATAGCCTTCTTGCAATGAGGAAGTTAAAAGTGTAAAAAAATATGCTCAAAAATTTGAATTTTTCCTAGTCATTGATTTATACAAACATATAACGTAATAATAAAATTTAGAAAATTATTTTGAGACGTTCGAGTTTATATAATGTTGAGTTTGTTTGTTTTTAAGAATATATGAATAAAATTTTCCTAGATTTCTTGAAAAAATTGTAAAATATTTTTGAAAATTGCAGATATTTCGAAAACGTATATAGAAAACTTCAAATAAATTTTTCTTATTTTACAGAATTTCGCAAAATTTCGGAAAATATTTGGTTCAGCTTAGAACTTGCAGCAGTTCAAAAGTGATTCGGCTTATTCCTAAAATTGTCTCGAAAATCTTCATGATTATTTGTTAACACTTTCAGCATTCTTTCGAAGTTTTGAATTCTTTTTAAAATTTTTTCAAAAATTTCAAGCAGTTTTTAAAACAACCGGAATTCTTCCTAAAATGATAAAAAAATCTTTCAACCAGAGAAAATAGCCTAGGCTTTTTTTACTTTAATTTAAATAATGTTTTCAAATGCTCCAAAGTGTTTGAAAATATTCTCATGAAATTGATTTTCAAAAAATTATTTTATATTTTACCAGGAATCTGGAAAAGATTCAATTCCATTGAATCCCATCAAAATTCTTAGAAAGCTTCTGAATTTTTTTTTTCAAATTCATCAACAATCTATATTTCGCATACAATTTTTTGAAATCTTTTCAAATTTTAAATCATTTCAAAAATCTTTTCAAAACTTCTATATGTAATTTTAAAATGATTGAGATTTTTTCAAAAGTTCTTAAAAAATATTCCGCAATTTGAAAATTTATCCTAAAGTCTTCTTGATTCCTTTTCGAAAATTCAACAAATCTTTTAAAATTTTTCGAAATCTTTTGAAATATTCACTTCAAATTAGTAATAAAAAAACATCATTAAAAATTTTCCTATAAATCTTCAAAAAAAATGTGATGCTCTTGAAATCTTTCAATATGCATAGAATGACGAATGATGAATCTTCGACCTAAAAAAAATTAATTTTGAGAAAAGTAGTTCAATTTTTAATAAAATAATTGAATTTTCAACCAAACAGAAATGGATTCGATATCGTTTATAATAAAGTAACCGAAGCTCACCATTTATCACCGTCAAATTTCCACAAATTAGCAGAAACTTCTGAAATTTGAAGAAGTTTCCAAATTCACCAAAATTTCTAAAATAACCTATAATTCACAAAAATTCTAAAATAATGAGAAATTTCAAAAATTACTGAAAACGTCAGAAATTCCCAATAAGTTCAAAAATATCAAAAGTTACCAAAACTAGAGTTCGGCTGTGTTATGAAAAATGTCGTGTGTGATAAGGAGTAGAAATTGCGCATCGCAGAATTTTATCATTCGAAAATTTTTCTATGTTTGCAATTTTGTTTTCGGAATTTTCTATTTTGGGAATTCTCAAATTCGCTAATATCATAAACTTTGGGGAATTTTAGTAAATTATCTAATATAAGGGAGTTTCAATAATAATTACAAAAATAGTATTATTTTTCTACGGGAAAATGGCAGATTGAGATATTTTTTTTAGAAATTGTTATTGAAAATTACGGAAATGTTTATTCCAATTTCGTTCAATTGCTGCGTTATAAGTGTACACTTTTGATTGAAGATTCATCATTTCAGTAGAAAATTCGTTTCTTTGTTTAAATATGTAACTATTTTCTTGAAAAGCCGTTTTTTGTTGCTAATTGGTCGAAAATTTATTTATTTTTTATCGAAAATTCATCATTCTAGTTAAAAATTCATTAGATTGGTTAAAAATTCAACTATTCAGTTGAAAATAATTTCTTTTTTTTTTTTTTTGTTACAAAATTAATCTTTTTGATTCAAAATACAATAACACTGTTAAAAATTTCCTTTTTGGTTAAAGAGTCAACATTATTGTTGGAAATTAGAAGCTCTTATAAAGGGATTTAGAGAGGAGACTTGCGGAAGATTGGAAGAGACATGCGAAAGACTGAATGATATGCAGCGGCAAGGTGAGGAGGTAAAAGACGAAGTAAGAAAAGTGAGACAAAAGTGGGAAGAATGGGATGCATTATGGAAAGGAGAGAAAGAGAAGGTATGGAACAAATTGGAAAGCATAGAAAATAGACAGAGAGAGAATGAGGAGGATAGACAAAGGGATATGAAATTGTTAGAAGAAAGAGTGAGCAAGCTAGAACTAAGGAATGAGCATAAAGTGGAAGAGAAAGGGAGCTTGGAAGAAGTGAGAGAGTGTGAGGGGGTAATGAATGAGCAGAATGAAAGGTGGCGCTTAAGACTGATGGAGATTGAAAGAAGAATGGAAGGGGAAGAGAGAGCAAAGAGGAAAAAGAATATAATAGTAAAGGGTTTGAAAGCGGACAGGGAAAAGGAAGGGGATGAGATTGGGAAGCTGATGAAAGACATCGGCGTGCAAGTCAGAGTAGAAGGAATAAAGACTAGGAGGGAAGGAAGTGGGGCAAGAATGTGTGTTTTTAGTGAAACTAGGAAGTGAGGAGGAAAAGTATGAAGTAATGGAGAAGAAAAAGTTATTGAAACGAAGAAAAGAAAGAATCGAAGATGATCTGACGTGGCGGGAAAGGAGAAGAAAGTGGATAATCCAGCGAAAGGCATGGACCGAGAGGAGTAAAGGTAATAGGGTAAGGATCGGGAGAGATAGGATGTGGGTAAACGGAGATATATGGATTTGGGACGATAAAGTAGAAGATCTGAGGGAAGGTAGGAAATGGGTAGTGAATGAAGGAGACAAGAGAGAAGAAAATGGGAATGCAAGTATCACGGGGGGGTTTCAAAACGACAAAAGGGCTTGAATGCAAGGAAGACAGGTGAGAAATGCAAGAAGGGCGACGTGAAGGTAGCGTTCTGGAATGTTTCAGGACTAAAAAACAAGGACAAAGGATTTTGGGGAGATTTGCAGAAGTGGGATGTGATAATGATGAGTGAGACGTGGGTAGATGCGAAAGAATGGAAAGGCATGAAAAGAATATTACCGAAAGCATATGAGTGGAAGATGCAAGCAGCGAGAAAGGAGCATGTAGAAGGGAGAGGAATGGGTGGCATGGTGTCAGGGGTAAGAAAGGGACTGGTGGTAGAGGAAGAAAAGGGAGAGTATAGAGAAGAAAAGGACGGAACAATTGTTAGGAGAATAAAATTAGGAAAAGTTATGATGGATGTAGTATGTGTGTACAGAAGAAGGGGAGAAGAGGGAGGGTGGAGAACAATAAGGAAATGGACAGAAGAAAAAGGTGACAGGTTGGTCCTAATAGGGGGGGGACTTGAATGCATGGACCGGGGAACAAGAGGGAGAGGTATGGGATAGAGAAAAGGAGATGTTCATAAGAAATTCGAAGCAAAAAGAAACGGACCGGGAGGGTAGAAGGCTTCTGGACTTGTTGGGAGAGGTGGGATGATTCATTTGTAACGGCAATACTAAGGGGGATGAAGAAGGGGAATATACGTATGCGGGTGTAGGGGACACCGTCATAGATTACATTCTGGCAGAAGAAAGAATAAGGAAGTTGATGGTTAAAATGGAAGTTGGCGACGTGATAGGCTCAGAACACTTTCCGGTGATAGCGACAATGAGAGGTGGTAGCCCAAAGAGGGGTAGGGGAAAGAGGGAAGGAAAGAGGGAAAATAAATTGAAAATGGGCTTTTGGGAGGAGGAAAAATTAAGAGAATTTAAAGAAAAAATAGAAAATGAGGAAATAGGAGGTTTGGAAGAGGAAGGAGTAGACACGCTGCTAGAAAACCTTAAAGGAGTGATTGATAAAGTAAGGGAAGAGGTGAGACCAAGAGAAGAAGAGGGGTTTAGGAGAGGTTGGTGGGACGATGAATGCAGGGAAAGTAAAGAAAGGATGAAGGAAAGTGTAAGAAAATGGAGGAAAGGGGAAATGACAAAGGGAGAACTCAACAGGAGAAAGAGAGAGCACGAAAGAATGATAAAGGATAAAAGACAGAAGGAAAAAGAAAGGTACATGGAAGAGGTAGAGAAAGCGGTAAAGGAAGGGAGGGAATGGGAAGTGATAATCAGGGAAAGAGGAGGAAGGAAGGGCATAAATGTAGAAATAGGAATGAAAGAGCGGACGAAGTACTTCAAGGGGCTGTTAGGAGGTGTGGAACATAGGGTGAAGGGAGAAGGAAAAAAAGCGGTAGAGCCAGACGAGGACAGCGAAAACGAGATAAGTAGGGAAGAGGTAAATGAGGCAATTGTTCGGTTAAAAAGAAATAAGGCATCAGGGGAGGATTGGTTGGAAAATGAACCACTGAAATATGGGGGAATAGGAGTGAAGGAAGAGATGTGGAAGATTTGCAATAAGGTATGGAAAGGAGAAGGGTGGCCGGAGGAATGGAAGACAGGGTTGGTAGTACCGCTGATTAAGAAAGGAGAGGGAAAAAGGGTAGATGAATATAGAGGGATCACACTCATGTCGGTGAGATATAAAATTTATGTGGAAGTGCTGAGAAGGAGGTTAGGAAGACAGGTGGAAGAAAAAGGAAGTATACCACACAATCAAACGGGGTTTAGAAAAGGGATGGGAACCATAGATAACATCTACGTGCTCAACTATCTAGTCAATATGAACCTAGGGCGAAAGAAAGGGAAACTAGTTGCACTGTTCGTCGATTTTAAGGCAGCATTTGACTCAGTTAACAGGAGGGTGTTATGGGCATCAATGAAAGAGAGGGGAGTAGACGCAGGATTAATAGAGAGGATAAAAGAGATATTCGTGGAAACTAAGATAAGGGTGAAGATAGGAGACAAGAAAGGAGAGGAATTCTGGACAGGAAGAGGGCTCAGGCAAGGGTGTCCGTTGAGCCCACTTCTGTTTAGTATTCTTCTGGCAGATTTGGAGGAGAAGTTGGAGAGGAAAGGAAAAGGAGGAACAACGCTAGGAACAGGCAAAGTGTACTCACTAGCATATGCAGATGATGTAGTGCTAGTCGCGGATGATGAAAGAGGTATGAATCTGTTGATGAGAGTGTTCGAAGAATATGTAAGAGAAAAGGGTTTAACGGTCAATGTGAACAAGACTAAGATGATGTGTTTCAGAAATAAAAGGGGAAGATTAGAGTATGAATGGAAGATAAATAGTGTGGTGGTAGAGTTGGTGGATGAGTTTTGCTACCTAGGATTTTGGTTCGAAACGAGAGGAGGAAGCGAATTGCAGTTGAGAAAGAGATTAGAATGTGCGAGTAAAGTAATGGGACAAGTCTGGGGTATAGGAAAAAGAAGTTTGAAGGATGACTGGAAGATGAGAGTATGGATGTTTGATTTCTTAGTGTGGTCAGTGTTAAGTTATGGAGTGGAAATTTGGGGATGGAAAGAGCATAAGAGAGTGGAAAGTTTGCAGGAGAGATTTTTGAGATGGGTTATGAGAGTGAGTTGGAGCTGCCCAGGTTATATGCTGAGGGAAGAAATAGGTCGAGAAAAAATGGTGGTGAGGCAAGCGAAAAGAGCATGGAACTTCGAAGAGAAACTAAGAAGGGGAGAAGGAAGCAAAATTGCACAAGCGTGTGCCCGGGAGGTCGTGGATAAAGAGAGGAGGGGCAACGTGGGGCGTTCAAGATGGGAGGAAGAGAGGCATGTAATGAGGTTTGAGTGGGGTATGCAAGTTAGGGGTAGAGAGTGGGAGGAAATAGAGGAAGATATTAAGGCAAGGCAAGAAGAGGAAAGATGGGAAAAAATCGTTGATTCAAGGTACAACAGCTGGTATAAAATGGTGAAGAGGCAGGGGGAACCAGAGTACCTTCAAACGATTAAAAAGGAAAGCAAATGGAATAGAGTGATAAGATTCAGAATGGGAGAGGGTGTTAGAGCATGTAGGTACTGGATGAATGATGAAGAGAATGTGTGCAGAGTATGTAAGTATGAGCAGGAAACGTGGGTGCATGTTTTAGAGAGGTGTACAGGTGACGAAGGGGGAGGGGAGAGTATAGAAGAGAGAATGAAATGGATTCTGAATGAAAATGGTCAGGGAGAGGAATGGATGAAGAAGCTGGAAGAGCTGAGAGAGAGAGCTGGTTCCACAGGGTAGGAAAAAGCCAAAAAATGACTCCTAAAGAAGGAGAATTACGAAGTAGAGTTGCGGTTTAGAGTCAAATTATGAGATTCATAATGGTAAGAGGAAACGGAAGCCCAGGGTAAATTCACAAGCGTTTAGAAATAAAAATAGTAATGTAAGACAATATGTAAAAAATAGTTAATAAGATAGTATAAGGCTTGTTTGTAAGAATACATGTAATGGTTATGTAAAGACTCTCAAACCCGTAAAAGGGAGAGAGTATAAACAAATAAAGAAGAATGTATTTTGTCGGAATCTAGACTTTTTTGTTAAAAATTCTTTTTTTTATTACTATTTTTTTAAATTAAACTGATTTGTTAAAAAAAAATTTTGTTGTTGTTGAAAATAAGCACTTTCAACTGAAAATGGAACTGTTACATTTTTACTTGGAAAATATTAGTTTTTTGTTGAAAATTCGACCTTTTTGTTAGGAAATTAATCATTTTGGTTAAACATTCATTAACTTGTTTTTTGAAAATTCCTTCCTGCTTGGTTCAAATTCATCTTTCTTGCTAAAAATTCAACTACTATGTTAAAAATGTAACTCTTTGGTTGCAGATTCATAATTTTAGTAAAAAAATTAATTTATTGGGTTGAGAATTTACCTATTTTAATTTTAAAAAATTGTGTGGTGAAGGCAATTCATCTTTCTTTGTTAGAAATTCAACTTGTTTCTTAAAAATTGACTTTTTTTTTTTTTTTTAAAAAAATAAAATATTGTTCTCTAAGTTTAAAAGGAAACATAAAGATAAAGATTTTTTCTGCTTCAAGACCCATTTATCTAAGTTTGAAATAATTTAAATAATTTAAATTATTATATTAAATTAAAAATAATATTAAATTAATTATTTTAATCACAATTATTGAATAAAATAAACTAATTAGAAATAACGGAAAGGTGAAATAAGGCCATAAGAAAAATGTCACCTTCGTTTTCTAAAAATATGTTTTTGTTTTCTAAAAGGTGACGTTTTTTCATGGAAATTCCTTATCAGCAAATCGATGGGTCCTAAAAGAAACTACGCAACTCGCAGCGACGGATAGAAACTACGTATCTGGCGCGCTCCATACTAAGTATATAGAA
>CAKNXH010078789.1:31766-55049 GCA_932178445.1 Andricus quercusramuli | reverse complement strand
CGGAGGTAGTCGGCTTGATTTCGCAAAGACTGATGCGAAACGTGTTGAAGCTCTGGGTGTTTCTGGCACCACAGAGTATGCATACGCGCCATAAAGCCTCCACGAACAGGGATAATACTGGCATCGTAGCAGTCTAACACATCATTCTTAAGTTGATCCGTCCACTCAATGTGGGCGTTTCGCCGGTTCGTCGTTGTGTTTCCATCTAAATTATTTTCAGCACCCCGAACTCTAGGATGATCGGCATTGTTTGCCGATCCATTGTCGGGTGCTCTGCGCGTTCGATCGTTTTGAACCGCATCTACAACATTTTGGTGGTTTTTTGGTTTCATTGTTGTTCCCACGAGCAGCTAGGGAAAGGGTTCGTCCATCCTTGTAGAGCCCCGCGTGCAAGGATAAGGCTATTACTCTGAGACATCGCCCGATATCCCAGGGTCACCGTTAAAGACACCTCACCCAGGTGCCATGCAGCTTTCGGCACGGTTCGCACACCTTCGCTTAGGGGTTATTCCTTCGGGACCATCCCTGAACAATTGTCCGCGACTGCTTATTAATTATTGTACCCATATTCAGCAGAAACCCTTGGTACATACTTTGTTTTTTCCTGCATCCGCATAAACTTGGAAATTGAATTGTCATGCAGATACATCTATTCCGCCTTTGTATCACGAAAGTGTGATACGAAACTTTGAAACGTTGCTCGTGACCTATATTATGTTTATCTTACAAGGTATGAGTACGACAGTTTCAACGGGCTTTCTCATTATCGTCTGAATATTCAGTTCAAGAAAATCTGTGTTCAACTTTTCAAATTCGGCATCATGAGGGGACCAGTGATATTCTACTTGCTGCTATTGGGTAAGTGATATTTATTAAATACACAAATAAATAAATCTGGTTTAGTTCAGTCCAGACTTAAATGAAAATTTCTTAACTTAAAAATATCTGATGGGATAACGACATCAATAGTGAGCCACTCAAGCCACTTGATCTGTGTAAAGGGTGATTGTAGCCAAAGTAAAAATGTATTTATACTATATGCATCCTATGCACCTCATACGTTGTCTCATTCACGCATTCAAAATTTGTTGTAAACATCGCAGAAATTAATAAATCCATCTGAAAAACAGCCTGCCTACACAAAATTAAAAAATTTCACCCCCTCACCTTCATCAAACATTTGTCCAACTGAGAAAATCTTGTCTTAATGAACCACTGTCCAATAAAAATATATTTGGTACAAGTTTGAGTCCGATCTGCGAAAGTATAAGACAAGTTTAATATTTTTAATTTTCTTATTTCACATAACCAGGCGAGAATTTTTGGAAAAAGCTTGCTAATTAAGGAGTCCACTTGTTGATGTCATTACCTATAATTTTTTAAGCAAAATATCGGAAATTAACTCTGATATATTTTATTTCTAAAGTAATTGCAACTGTACTGACGAATTTCGTTGTAACTGGCCTTGGATGCCTGGATCATTGCCACGTAAGCATACAAAATTTTCTTTCTTTTTCTTTTTCACATTGAAAACTTGATTCTTCTAAAAAACATGTTAACTTATTGTCAAAATTATATGCTTTTAGTCATCACCTATGGAGTGCTGTCCTAATGGACCAGGTAACTTACACACACCAATTTTTTGATCTATTTAGAATGATTTTAAAAATCTAAAATAACAATTTGTGAACCCAAAAATACTTCATGTACAAAGAGGGGATGAGATCAAATTTTTGGTAAAGAGACAATAATTTGGTGAGAACTTTGTGCTTCTTTTACGAGCTTGTGGGTGCTAACGACAATATATAGAGATTAAGGTGCCACGAATGAAAAACAGTTTTTTGGATTTTAAGCTGCCAAAAAAAGTTCATTTAGTGCAAAAGCAAATGTGAATTTTTCCCCCAGGGCTGCTGAACGATCCCCAAAAGTAGAAAATAGTTTATTATGCACCTAGGGGGAAAAAGTGCCTCTTACCCTTGGCGCATACGATATTTTTTATAATAAATGGATGATTTCAGATATTTCTCGAAATACAGTCATGATTTCAGTCCATTTTAGATTTTGAGTGCAGAAGCATGGAATTTATCCTAACTTATTCTAAATTATCAAAAATTCAATTAAAAAATTGCCAGAAATTATTGGTAACTTACGGTAATTTTAGAGGTGATTCATATTAACTTAACAAAAATTGCCCAAAATTCAATTCAAATATGTCTATTAATTTCCGGGAATTTATGAAAATTTTCGTTCATCCATGGTAATTTTACAGGTGAATATGGTCACTTACCATAAATTACCCAAAATTCATTTTCAAAAATTTGCATGAATTGCCGGAAATTTATGACATTTTTGGGTCATTTGTGGTAATTTTGCATGTAAATATGGTAACTTACCATAAATTACTCAAAATACATTTTTTGCAATTTCCAATAATCTCCGAAAATATATGAAAATTTTTCATCGTTTATGGTGATTTTTCATTTAAATATGGTAACTTCTGCTCGGTGGGTTCCTGTCACCACTACGTAGCGCGTCCTCGGGTTGCGGATAGAGGAACGGCCCGTTAGGCTGAACAGCCCTCAGGTTAGCTGCGAATACAAGAATAAGCAGCCGCGGACAGCCGATAGGAACCAGTCGTGGGTGTGGTGAGCCCAGCCTAAGATGTTGGCCTAGCACTGGTAGAAAACACGATGACCATGGCTTGGGAGGACCCACCCATCCACGTTCATACGCAGTGGGTGGGTCCTGGCAGGCCGAGGTGCAGCGTGTATCCACCTAGAAACACTACCCCGAACCAAAACTAAAAATCTTGTAAGGGAAAAATCCTGCTGCCCATTGGACACCGCAGCGATGACACTGCCCGCAAGGGATGTGTGGAATGATTCGCCTGTATAGGGCCAAAGGGGTACTGATGCCAGTATAGGCGCGCTGCCTTGCAGGGGGACGTTAGGATACGAGGATGAAACTGTAATGTGTCTGGCGACAAGTTGACATGGTCCTTGTCAGAGCGGGAAAGCTCCCATACTTAGACCTAGGGAGGTATGGGGGTTATCACTCCTGGGACAGTGGACTCACCTACGATCGGAATAGGATCCTAACGTGCAGATTATCTTGAAACTACCATGGCTAACTTGCAAAAACAAAAAACTACAGTTAAAGATTTAAGGGTGGGAACTCTAAACGCGCGTAGTCTATATACTGGCGGATTTAGCGAACTCATTAAGATAGCAAATGATTACAGAACTGACTTAATAGCATTTCAAGAAACCTGCTGGTCGGGAGATTTCGGGTCAATTTCTAAGGATAACTATACTTTTCACTTCGGGGGAGCTAAGGGGCGCACACTGGGGACCGGTTTTCTTATTAATAAACGAATTTCGCAAGCGGTTATCGACATGCAATTCATTAACGATCGGTTATCATACATTGTACTGAAGGGTATTTTCAGCAAACAGGTATTAATCAACGTGCACTGCCCCACCGAGGACAAAGACGAAGACCCTAAAGATCTCTTTTACGAAACAATCGAGCAGGTTTTTGACAAGTTCTCAACTTTTGACGCAAAAATAGTATTGGGAGATTTCAACGCGAAAATTGGAAAACAACCGATGTATAGGCCTACAATAGGATCAGAAAGTTTGCATGACGTCAGTAATGATAATGGAACTAGAGTAATAAACTTTGCAGCTTCAAAGAACCTCGTTGTCAAAAGCACATATTTCAAGCATAAAAATATACATAAGGCCACCTGGAGATCACCAGATGGTAACACTCACAATCAGATCGATCACGTTCTAATTGACAGAAGACGTCATACAAACATTCTCGATATAAGATCGTATAGGGCAGCGGATTTAAATTCAGATCATTTGCTCGTGATAGTAAAATTAAGATCTAGACTAGCGATCAGTAAGAAAACAAGCCGCACAGAGCCAACAGTCCGTTTCAATATAGATAAGTTCAAAACAGCAACAGAAACATTAAATTATCAAGTTGAGATTTCTAATAGCTTTGACGCTCTCCAAGAACAGAGAGACGATAACAATAATTACGAGGAGGACCCGGAAACCCTATGGAGCAATATAAAAAAGGTGGTAAAGACAGCCGCGAAACTTACGATAGGTTTAAAGAAAGTAACAAAAAGCAAACCATGGTATGACGAAGAGTGCAAACTCGGGTTTGAAAAACGCTGGAAGGCCAGACTAAGTAGTTTACAAAATAAGTGCGATCAAACATATAAGAAGTATCTCGAGATTAGTAAAAGTACAAGAAGGCTTTATAGATCCAAGAAAAGGGAGTGGAAAAAGAATAAAATACTAGCAATAGAAACGCATAATAAACAGAATAACCCGCGCGAGATGTACAGGGGAATCAATTTTATAAGGAAAGGCTTTCAAAGTAGAACGGAAGTAATGAGGGACGAAAATGGCAACCTAGTAGCCGATGCGACAGAGAGACTGAATTTATGGAAAGAATATTTCGATAAACTATTAAATGTACGCGAAGCCCCCGTTGAAGGTAATCTCGGCGAAATCCACACTGCTGATTTATTAATTGATGATCCTGCTTATATAGAAATAGAAATGGCCATAAAGAAGTTGAAAAATAACAAAGCCGCGGGCATCGACGACCTACCGGCTGAACTGATAAAAAATGGAGGCCCTTGCCTCAAAAGACAAATTTATAAATTAATACGCACAGTTTGGAAAACAGAACGAATTCCAGAGGAATGGAATGACTCTATTATTATTCCTATCTTTAAAAAAGGCGATAAAATGAACTGTAACAATTATCGGGGAATTTCACTTGTGTCGTCGTGCTATAAGGTCCTGTCCAATGTAATCTTAGGTAGGCTAACTCCTTTCGCCGAGGAAATCATTGGGGATTACCAGTGTGGATTCCGCCGAAACCGATCTACAAGCGATCAAATGTTCACAATTAGACAACTGCTAGAAAAAAATGGGAATTTAATGAAGCAGTGCATCAGTTATTTATCGATTTTAAAAAAGCTTACGACTCTATTATACGCGCGCGAATGTACTGGATCCTAGAGTTCTTGGGTGTGCCAGGAAAATTGGTTAGACTTATCGAAATTTGCTTAAGCGGCAGTAGGGGAAGAATACGCGTAAACGGAAGGTTATCTGAAGAGTTCTCGATCCGCGATGGCCTGAAACAGGGCGATGCACTTTCGTGCGTCCTTTTTAACTTAGTTTTAGAATACGTGGTTAGGCAAGTGCAGGCGAATCCGACCGGTGCTACGCTCAATGGGGTAATACAAATTCTTGGATATGCGGATGATCTCGACATACTAGGGGATGATAAAGAGACGGTAGCTAAAAATGCAGAAATCTTGATCACAAAAGCCAAAGATATTGGCTTGGAGGTTAGCGAAACGAAAACAAAATATATGACCGTCCTCAGATCTGAACAAAGTAATCAAGACGGGGATCTAACAGCCGGAAATATGAAATTTGAAAGGGTTAGCGAGTTTAAATACCTCGGGTCAATTATAACTAGCGAAAATAGGATTAAAACGGAAATCAACGCGCGGCTGCACGCTGGCAATGGGTGCTATTATGCAGCAACCATGCTATTAAAATCGCGATTGCTATCTAGAAACATCAAAGTGAGAATTTACAAAACGATAATAATGCCGGTCGTCATGTACGGGTGCGAAACGTGGGCGCTGACGAAAGGAGATGAGAATAGGTTTAGAGTTTTTGAGAATAAAGTACTTAGAAAAATCTATGGTCCAAAAAGGGACGAAGAGACAGGTGAATGGAGAAAACTGCATAATGATGAGCTGCATGCTCTCTACGGGTCAGCAAATATTAATAGAGTAATGAAAGCGCGTAAACTAAGATGGGCGGGGCATGTAGCAAGAATGGGAAACGAAAGAACGGTGGCGCAAGTTCTAAGAGGGAGGCCGACTGGTAAGAGACCCTTAGGCAGACCAAGAAACAGATGGGAGAAAAATGTAAGGGATGATTTAAAAGAACTAGGACATGATTACTTAAACTGGATGGAGGATGCACAGGATAGAGATATGTGGCGGTCTCGGGTTAGTGAGGCAATGAACTTCCGAGTTCGAACTGCTAATCTATAATAATATAATAATAATATGGTAACTTACCATAAATTACCCAAAATTCATTTTTAAACATTTCCATACATTTCCTGAAATTCATGACAATTTTCGGTAGTTTACATACTTGAAATACTTTAACATACTTACACCCACGCCCAGACATAATAAAATGTGCAGTGCTTTGAAAGGTTTCAAGGGTCGCTGATTATGAACATGCAGTTACGTTTTAAAAATTTAAAATGGCGGATCCAATATGGCTAACCATTCGTTCAGAATTTGATCGTATTCGCTTGAAACTTGTTACTCGGGGGTTTCGAAGGTCGCTGATCAGGAAAATGCAGTTACATTTAAAAAATCTAGAATGGCGGATCCAATATGGCGGAAGATTGTTTGAAATTCAATAAAGCAGATACTGTTAAAATCCTTTCTGTTTTCGTTTGAAAGGGCTTGTTTCAGCCTTTAATTTCTGATTTTAGCGAAGTTTATAGCAAGGCATGGTTCAGCTCTACAATTTTTCAAAAATGGTTAAAAAAAGCTGTTTTCAGGTGTTCCAACCCCTATTTTCTCAAAAACAAGACGCGATGCGAAATTTTTAAACCCAGGTTCGTGTTTAGCACGAAAAATCCTTGCCGAAACACTAGGTGCCATCTTATTCGCATAAAAAAAAATAAAAATTTGCAGGGCAGTGTTATTTGTCCGGAAAAAGAGGAATTTTTTCAAATTTTGAGCGCCATCTTCCTAACTCTCTGTACTGATTGAGTTTTCCACTTCTTCTGACGTTTTGATACAATTTTTAAGCAAAAATATATTTTATTTATTTTATCATTTAAGGAAAGATGGATTTTTTCATTTTAAGTTAGTTTAATAGCTTTTCATGTGAAAAATCTGAAAAAAACTTTTTTTTTCACCAAATGTAAGATTTTTGGGGTTGTCCCGTCGAAACATAATTTTTTTATATTTGAACTACCTTGATGGAGCTCGAGCTTACAATTATTATATTGAAGGATATGGGAATCACTATCAAAAGAACGTTAAAAAGAACATTGATGTATTATTCCCTATCATTTTCTAAGATAATAATGAATGTTAATAATTATTTCACAGGTAAATAGGGCAGATGAGGACAAAGCAGGACTCCTTCAACAAATCAGTAAGCACCGATATGGATACTTATTATGTTGGAGGAGTTGACGTAGCTGTATAAAAATGTCTTCATTGCTTCAATAAATTCGAAAATGTAACAGTATAGCGTTTTTTTTCATTGAACATTCCTATTTTTCACATTTCTCATTTCCATTAACTTCTTTTGATTCATATATACAGCCAGAGTAAATTAATATATTTTCACTAAACAAGTATTAGTTTTCAACTATCAACTTAGAAAATATTTGAACTATTCAAATTAGTAATTGTTTAATTATCTTTAGTGTCTCATTTTTCAATAGTTGAGCCAGTAGGTTAAGTAGGTCAGTAGGTCAGTAGTCAAATTTTATTTTTTGATTATATAAAATATTCTTGTGGATGAAAAGAATAACAAGAACTATTTATAAGATGTTAAAAGCAATGTTGTAGGTCCTTTGATAAGCAACAATTCTTTGCCTTGACTATTTTTTTTTGTATATCGTGTCATCTGGCTTAATATTTGATCATTTTAATTTTTAATTTTTAATTAGCATTTTTGTCGGGTAAAATCACAGCAGTTGCAAGGCGCCTACTTGTCTAGTGATCAGACAATTTGAAATCTCCAGGTTTTCCGGGTTTTTCCCGACCACATGTTCTCCATCAACCAATTTAAACAGTTCTTTTTTTACTTTTACTTGTTTCTATTAATGTTAATTATATAAAAGTTTAAACTTGTTCTCATTAATATGTTGTCCTTCTTTCAATTGTCAAGAATCGTTTTGAACACAAAAAAGAAACAGAATGGTTGTCTGATTCCAAATCTTTTGGTTTGCCGTTTTATTAGGTTACTCGAAAAGTCCGTGCCCTGATTGGTTAAAATTCCTTTAAGGTATCTGAATAAACATATGAATCTTTTCACGAATGCATCAGCTATTTTACTTGCCTGGTGATTTGAGAGAGCTATTGCTAATGAATTATTGAAAGGGGTCCTACGATGTTCATTGCAATTTTTTCGAACGCAGTTCCTGAGGTGTCTGTTACTATCATGGGACTTATTGTTTTGATCTGACACTATAGACATTCTTGAATACATTTCCGGATTTCAATTTGCATATTTTCCTAGAAATATTGTAAGGCGTATCCGGTGTTATGTTTTTCTTACTCCTTTGTGACCGCTTTGTGCATAATTGTCTTATCTCATTGGTAATTGATTACGAAATTGAATTATGGTTTTTGCTATATTGATTCGTTCCATGTAGTATATTAGAGAGTATGTAGAGTAAGATGTATGTGGAGTATGTAGAGAGGGAGGTTCAGTAGGGGAAAGTTTCCTTCATTTTCCGCAACTTTGTGTCGAGTATGTTCTTTCTTTCTTTATCACCATTTTATCATTTTTCCTATTCTTGGGTTTTAAATTGTTCTTGTGCATCGTAGCAATTAATGTTAATACAGAATTGTCGTTCCATGGAAATTGACGAATTGATCATGTCAACGTTTTCAGCGTTAATTAATATATAATTTAATTTAGAATGAATTAAATTCGATTGATTACATTCTTTTTTTATAATAATACTATTTGGTCCCATTATGTTTTCATAATATTTCTCATTTAGACTTCCGTGAGTTTGTAAATCTAAATCCTCGGCTTTCAATTTTTTAACCTCATTTGCTGAGGTTAAAGTTCCTGGTTCTGCGACCGAATTTCAAGATAAAGCGTTGGCCTTGATGTTTGTCGCTTTATACACAACATTGAAATCGTACACTGCTAGTTTAGCTTCCATCTGGTTATACTCTTGAACCCTTACATTCTTTTAAATTTACTTCAATTTTACTGAAATCAATTGAATTTTTCAAATTATTTCAATTAATCACGAATTTACCATGTATTCTTGTTGAATCATCCTGAAATCTTAAAAATTCTTTGGAATTCTCTTAAATTTATTTGAATTTGCCCTGAATTCTGTCCACTCTCATTTTACTTAATTCGATAGACATTTTTTGACTTTTTAAATTTGTTTCAATCAATTTGAGGTCTTATGAATTTAATGAATCACTATTGAATTCCCTTGCAGTCTTCTAAATTCACTCTAATTTCACTGAAATCAGTTGAATTTTTTTCGGGTTTTTCTCATTTTTTTAAATTGTTTTGAATTCTTATAACTCTGAGAATTGTTACAAATTTCACAGAATTCTTTCGTACTCTTTTTGATTCAAAAGAACATGTCACATTATTAATGTACTTTAGTCATTTTAAGTCACTCCTTGATTTAGAAAATAGTTATTTTTTATGTGTGTATGAGGTATAATCTACCACGTTTTTTTCGACTATCTCTCACATAAATGTGTTTTTTATTTTTATATCAAAATTTTATTTTCAAAGTGCAAGGGTAAGAAAAATTCGACATTTTTTTGTATGGTGAAACTGAGAAAAGTTCAAGATCTATAATGTAAAATTTTTATTTAATCAATCGAAACGTATACAACAGTATTTCAATTTACATTTCACACGACCAAAAATAATTTTATTGTTAAATGACAGTAAAAAATGGTGTTTCTACAATAAACGCAAAATAAATATTCTTCTACATTTTCATTGCATTATTTAAATTGAAATAATCATTTCTAAAACTCAAAACTTGCTGCAAGTGGTTAATTTTTGCTTGTTCTATTTGAAATTTGAGCTTTTTTACATCTTGATCCCTTAATATGAAAATTTTCATGTGAAATCTCGACACTTTAACGTAAAAGAGTTGATTTTGTGCAATAAGGGTTGACAATAGTGCAAATGAACTATTTAAAAAGTTCAGCATCTCCAAGATTCGAAGATGTCAAAATAACGAAAGTTTGTAAATTTTTGGCTTTGAGAAGTCACTTGATTTACAGAAGTGAATTAATGAAGCAATTAATATAATTTTTGTTAAAGAAAATTAAATTTAAGAAATACTTCATATTGACCATGTTGTTGAATATGGAAAATCAATTTCAACTTAGTTGTACCAAATTTTCAGACCTCACAATAACAATTGTTGATCAATTTTCAGAATTTTGATTTTAGGGATTGTAGGATAATTGAAAAAGAAACCCGGGACCAATGCGAAATTTACATGGTGATTCGATAAAGGAATGGTTTAGATACCAAGAGGTATTCATCTCGGAAAATATGGAAAACCTGTAATGTGTCAATTTTGAAGTGGTGATTTTTTACCTAATGTAAAAGTACAATTCTTCATCAATATTTGACATTAAAATTACTCTTTCTCATGTCAAATTTGGTTACAAAACACTTTACATTGACAAATCTTTACTTTTTATCAGTTCTCTCATGCACATAAATGTGACATTCTTCTTAACCCTTCAACTGGAATTGAATTTTCAATCATGTGTGTGAATTTGGCGACATTTCTTTCTTCGAGTTTTTCAAATTACCAAATTGGCATCGCGGAAATAAGACAACAAGGCTTTCGAGTTTTTCGTGACACACCTATTTTTTCAAAAGGATTTTTGATGGGGTGAACGAAAATGAGCTTTTCTTTTAAACCCTGAAAAACTGTGATAAAGTACTACAATCCAAACCGATAATTCTTTCATCAGTTAGGGTAAGAAAACCAGTTATTGGCACCGTAAGAAAAAATTCAGACATTAGGGAATAGATCTACACATAAAATCTTCAAATCTCTGATAGTTTTAATTCTACATACACCCAAAATTTAACGCCGAATACACTGGAATATTCAGTTACTTCCAAAACATGACAAAAACTTAAAAAATTATTAAAAATAAGTATACAGTCCCAAGACTTTAGTGCTTGGCACTGCTAACCCCGGTTATTGGCACCCCCGTCCCCAGTGCTTGGCTTTGCACTCACCTAACCTCTCAATATTTAATTGGTTATGTTAAAAAATCGATTAAAAACAAAATTCTTCATGTGACAAATATCAAATAATATTTATATTAGTAATCCTAAATTCAAATTTACATAATTTTCTATAATATTAAATTTCTATAAAAGGCTTTCAATAAAAAATTCGTGAATGCGATTTTATGTAAAAAAAGAAAAGTTTTATTCAGAAATTACTGCATTTGAATGTGAAAGACATATTTTTGTTATATCATTTCTTAATTTACATATTAAGAATATTAATATAATAATTCTCGACAAGCAATTATCTTATAAAATCAAAAAATAAATCTTAAGAATAGCAATTTCGAGTTACCTATTTAGGATTTATTTTTGGTGGCCGACCTCGTTTCGTTTGAACAACTAGAATCTGATTATCGATCACGCTATTATCTAATAGTTGATTTTCTTTCCCTATAATTGGTATAGTTTTCGGCACTGGGGTGTCAGCAACTAGAGACCATACTTTTTTTATTCACTTCCATTCGCACCCCCTTAAAATTAATAAATAAATTATTGCCGAGGTTTATTCCTTATTTTGATTATATTGCAAGTATTTATTTTTAATATTCACAAAAATTGGGACAGATTTACTTATTAACAACGTTGCTTGAACAAAATTAAAAAATGTTGTCAGCTAAAAATTTTCTTTAGAAAACCGGATAAATTCTTGGCACCCTAAGAACAGAAGTGAATTCATTATTTTATAACTAAATTTGACATCATTTTGTATAAATTATATATGTCGTAAGACGCAGAAATAATGGTAGAATTAAAATAATACCAACAAAATACGATAAATCTTTGCATTTTCTTAAAATTTAACAAAAATTAGAGAAGGTGCCAATAACTGGCGCAGTGTCAACCACTAGTGCTGTTACCCTATTATACGAATTTCATTAAAAGTAGACGAGTGCTTCGAGCCGCAGGCGAATGATGCAATCACACGAGTTACCAATCACCTACGTGCACGTGAACCACACTCTATTTTTTGTAAAGCCCGTCCGAAAAAGTTGTTAGGAGGTGGTAACGAAAAATAATAATTTTATGTTGCATAGAGTGGAGTAAGGAAATTAAAAAAAAAAAAATTTTAATGTTTGAAAAAAATTTGAAAAAAAAAAAACTGTTCGTTAAAAAAATATTCACTTGTTTCCATTTTAATATTGATATCTCAAATTGCTTACTTATCTCAATTTTAAAACAGGAGCTGGTGAGATGTATATTGTTGACAAATTGCATTGCAAAGTTATATGGTACCTGAACGAAATTTAAGATGCAAGTAAGTTGGAATTTCGTTTCAAAATTTCCTCAGGGAAAAAATCAACCTATGGTGATATTTTTTGGATTCTCATGCACATGGAGTGCAATTTGAATGTAATATAGACAAAATTTGTGTTTGAATAGTATTTCTAAAATCAATACCAAGCGATCAATTTATCTCGAGAAAAAATCAATAGGATGTTGATGCATCCTATCTACAGTTTATTTGGCTGAACAAGCTATATGTACACTGGCAAGTAAAGATTCTATAATCTTCTTATAATAAATTGCAATAAGCAATTAATTCTTGAATTTCGAATTGATTATTGTGAAAATTAGTAATTTGATTTCTTCAAAAAAAATTATTAACAGAAAAACCGGTATGGAAGTATAAACCAAGCCATTCAAAATGCTAAGCCAACGTATTCGCAAGTATGAGTGAGCATGAACTGAAAGACTGGACTTGTAGATGAGGATATTGAATTTATTTAAAAAAATTCGCATATTTTTGTTTATTTCTTGTCAATCAGTGAAAAGGACACTATTATATAGATAATAATTTTGCCACAAAGATAAGTTTCTGAATTGGCTGAGCAGGACTGCAGCTACTCTCAAACTTCCTATCTAGATCAAGCTTCAGGACTAGTTGTCCAGGACTGCAAACTGCTTCTCTGCCTCTGCTACGTAGATGAAGTCTCAGGAACAGTTAAATAGGACTGTGAATAGATAATCTCGCTCTTCTACTCAGATGAAGTCTCCGAAACTGCTGAACAGCATTGCGAACAGCTCCCTTGGCTCTTCTACAAAAAAAATCAAGAAACAAATACTGATCAAATACTGATGATAATAACAATGCGATAACTCCAACAGCAATTCCCGTCTAACCCAACTATGATTCATAGTAGGCCACAAAAGTATTCGTACGCCTCTTTTTTTACGATTGATGAGAGCCGCAAGGGCTCTCATGGATGATTCTGGAAGACCAACGACTAGGATCCAGCCTCTCCCCTTCGGCCTGAATCCCTGCCCGTCGGAAAACACCTTTCACGAATCAATCTGCAGGGACGGGTTCTGAAGGCTCAGGCGCCCCAGAACGGTCGTTAGACACTCGGGATTGCAGGAAATCAATGCGGTCACTCTGCGTTACCTTAGCAGACACTCCGTCCCCTTGAATTTCAAGTTCAGCCCTTCTTTAAGCCTGAAAGTTGGTGTTTTCTCCACAATCCAGTCTGGCAACCAGATGTCCGCGGCCTCCACATCGATGGCCCCCGACCCAATGAAGATGTCGTTGAATCTAGGGGCGCGTCCCTCGCGAGGTAACGTATCAATCCCTTTTGAAATTTCATCCCTCAACCTGTCCAAATCCTGCAGAGTTAGACAGTTTTCAGGATAACCCGACGCAACGACAACTGTCACCAGGTCGTTTTTGGCCATCTGCGCGAAAGTAAGACCCTGTGTTACCAGAGCCTTCTGCCGTTTCAACTCCCTGTTTGGGGGAGTTCCTCCGGAGCCCTTCTTCCTCTTGCCTATAAAATAAGACTGAGGAGTTGTTCCGGGTAAAGTTTCCGCAGCCACTGTCCCCTGTGAGGAGCCTTGGCTGCTGTTTGCGAGCCGCGTATTACGTGCTCTCCTTCTTTGTGCTCCGCTATAGCGTCTCTTCCCTACGGAGAATTCCGTGAGCTGCACTTCCGCGGCTTCGACATTATTGTCTCCACCATCTTCACTATTTCGCACCGCCTCTGATGGGTTGCCCCCTACGGAACCTCCCACTTTTGGTGGAGGTTTGGGTGAGCGACCCGAAACGGATCCCTCATCATTTGCGTTTTGTTGTTTAAGTTTGTTGGTAAACATTCCTGTCCCACGAGAACCTCCTTCGAGACCCCTACCTGCCCACCTCTGCTGAGGGGGGAAGGCCGGGATGTCAAAGGATTTGTTAATCCTGGTACCATTTAGCTCTCGACGCGGCGATCACATCTTAGCTTGGGAGCATGAGAACTCGCGCTCTCGATATTCCAGTGGGCTTTGCCATTACCCCCTGGAAGGATCGCTCCTTAGTTTAAATCTCACCGACCAGAGTCCGTCAGTTCCCCAGAGTAGCCACACCTCGCGATATAGCCCCTCAAGTTCACCTATTCCAGATCTGTGGTCAATGAACCCCGTAAGCCCTCCCAATAGCTACAAGGTCCCGCGATCCCTAGGGAGGAATATTTGAATGTAAATTTATTAGATATAAAACTGACTATTAGTAGCCTTCCAATCCCCAATTTTTTAAATTAGAAAGATTTAATCGGTTAATTTTACACATATTCAGTGACAAAACCTGAAGGACAGGTTCGTTAGCCAGCTATTTTTGATAAAAATTCAAAAAGTTAGAGCATTTTCAACATTTTTTAGACAATTTTTTTCAAGATTTAAAAATTCTATGTACGAATTAATTTCAAAAAATGGTATCAAAGTAGTAAAAATTTCAAATTAAGAAGTGAATTTTCGTCTAAAGGGATGAATTGAAAAAGATGAAAATTCAACTAAAGATCAATTTAGTTAAGAATTCATTTTTTAAATAAAAATTGAACTGTTTGCTAAAAAATTAATATACTTTGCTGAAAAAAAGTTTTTTTCAGTAAAAAATAATAAAAATTTTTGGTTGAAAATTCTACTGTTTGGTAAAAATGAATTTTCTTAGTTGAAGATTCATCACTTTAGTTGAAAATCTTTTTTTTACTGGAGATTTAACTATTTTACTTTTGGTTGAAAATTGATATTTTTCGATTAACAAGGAAACATGTTTATCGTACATTTTCAAAAGATTCTGAATTATGCAAAAAGTTATAATGAATATTATTATAATATTAATTATTATTATATAATCTATTACAATGATTACATTCAGCGAATGATTTGAAATTATAAGAAATAACGAAAAGATGAAAGTAGGCCATAAGAAATAGGGTTACCTTTGTTTTCTAAAAATATGATCATGTTTTCAAAAATGTGGTGTTTATACAAGAAAATGTGTTATCGTAGAAACTGAGTGACCTTGCATCAAGAGAATATGAAAAAAATGGTTCCCGTTAGAATATTTTTGTTAATGGAATAAATAAATAATCAAATATAAAATAGTACATTGAATAAAAAATATTTTCATTAAATAAACGTATATAATTAACGTAAATAAGCGACAGAAAATTGCCGAATTATAAAATATCTGACACTGACAACTTCCCGACAATAGAAAATGCCCAAATTTGAATAATTAAGAAAAATTGGTTTTCAATTAAGAATTTTTATTACAAATACATTAATTGAATATTTCTAACCGGAGAAATTTTTTTTAATGCCCAGTATATTGTTATAAATCATTTCTTAAATTTGAAGTAACAATAATTTTTTTAATTTCTCGATTCAAGCTTTTTTTTAATGTCCACAGTAGTTTTTTTTAAATTATTGATTTTGTGATGAAAATCTTGTACTTGATTTGTTCTTCTGCACTGAGAAATATTAATTCAATTTTTTCTATTTCATATTTAAACAATGTTTTCAAAAAAATACATTCAAACATCCAAAAATTTTCATAGGAACAAAAAAATATGCCTGGGATTTTTTTTACTTTAATTTAAATAATGTTTTCAAATGCTGCTAAATGTTTAAAAATATTCTTATGAAATTAATTTTCAAAAAATAAGTTTATATTTTACCAGCAATCTGGAAAAGATTCAATTCCATAGAATCCCTTCAAAATTCTTAGAAAGCTTCTGCATTTTTTTTCAAATTCATCAACAATCTATATTTTGTATAAAATTTTTTGAAATCTTTTCAAATTTTAAATCATTTCAAAAATGTTTTTAAAACTTCTATATGTAAGTTTAAAATGATTGAGATTTTTTCAAAAGTTCTTTAAAAATCTTCCGCAATTTGAAAATTTACCCTAAAGTCTTCATGATTCCTTTTCGAAAATTCAACAAATCGTTTAAAATTTTTCGAAATCTTTTGAAACATTCACTTCAAATTAGTAATAAAAAAAACATCATAAAAAATTTTATTACAAATCTTCAAAAAAATTGTGATGCTCTTGAAATCTTTCGATATGCATAGAATGATGAATGATGAATCCTCGACAAGAAAAGAAATAAATTTTGAAAAAAGTAGTTCAATTTTTAAACAAATAATTGAATTTTCAACCAAACAGAAATGAATTCGATATCGTTTATAATAAAGTAACCGAAGCTCAACATGCATCACCGTCAAATTTCCACAAATTAGCAGAAACTTTTGAAATTTCAAAAAGTTTCCAAATTTATAAAAATTTCTAAAATAACCTATAATTAACGAAAATTCTAAAATAATGAGAAATTTCAAAAATTACTGAAAACGACAGAAATTGCCAATAAGCTCAAAAATGTCAAAAGTTACCAAAACTAGAGTTCGGCTGTGTTATGAAAAATGTCGTGTGTGATAAAAGTAGAAATTGGGCATCGCGCAGAATTTTATCATTCGAAAATTTTTCTATATTTGCAATTTTGTTTTCGGAGTTTTCTATTGTGGGAATTTTCAAATTCGCTAATATCATAAACTTTGGCGAATTTTAGTAAATTATCTAATATAAGGTAGTTTCCATAATAATTACAAAAAAAGTATTATTTTTCTACGGGAAAATGGCAGATTCAGATATTTTTTTTAGAAATTTGTATTGAAAATTACGAAAATGTTTATTCCACTTTCGTTCAATTACTACGTTAGAAGTGTACCCTTTTGATTGAAGATTCATCATTCTAGTAGAAAAGTTATTTCTTTATTTAAATATTTAACTATTTTGTTGAAAAGCCGTTTTTTGTTGTTACTTTGGTGGAAAATTCATTTTTTTAATCGAAAATTCATCATTCTAGTTAAAAATTCATTAGATTGGTTAAAAATTCAACTATTCAATAGAAAATAATTTCTTTGTTTTGTTACAAAATTAATCTTTTGGATTCAAAATACAATAACACTATTAAAAAAATTCCTTTTTGGTTAAAGAGTCATCATTATTGTTGGAAATTCATATATTCGGTAGAAAATTCAACTGTTCGGGAGAAAATTCACGTATTTTGTCGGAAATTAGACTTTTTTGTCAAAAATTCATTATTTTATTACTATTTTTTTTAATTGTACTGATTTGTTAAAAGAAAATTTTTGTTGTTGTTGAAAATGAGCCTTTTCAACTGAAAATGGAACTGTTACATTTTTACTTGGAAAATTTTGGAAAGTTTTTTGTTGAAAATTCGACCTTTTTGTCAGGAAATTAATCATTTTGGTGAAACATTCATTAACTCGTTTTTTGAAAATTCCTTCCTGCTTGGTTCAAATTCATCTTTCTTGCTAAAAATTCAACTACTATGTTAAAAATGTAACTTCGGGTGGAGATACATAATTTCAGTAAAAAATTCATTTATTGGGTTGAGAATTTAAATATTTTAATTTTTTTGAATGAAGTAATATGATTCTCTAAATTTAAAAAGAAACATAAAGATAAATCTTTTTTCTGCTTCAAGACCCATTTATCTAAGTTTGAAATAATTTAAATAATTACAATTATAATATTAAATTTAAAATAATATTACATTAATTATTATAATCACAATTATTAAATAAATTAAACTAATTAGAAATAACGGAAAGGCCATAACGATGAGGCCATAAGAAAGAATGTCACCTTCGTTTTATAAAAATATGATTTTGTTTTCTAAAAGGTAGCTTTTTTCATGGAAATTCTTTATCAGCAAATCTGAATTACGTTGTATCAAGAGAATGCGGAACACATGCTTTCTACATTAAATTTTTTCTAATGGATAAATAATATTATAAAATATAATATAATACATCAAATAAAAAAAAATTTTATGAAATAGATGTATTTGTTTAATTTATTTTTTCTGGTTTTTTTATTTAAGAATTTTTCAATTGATCAGATTCAGGAATTTCATTATTTTTCCTTGGTCATTTTATTTTCGGAATTTTCTTTTATCGAGAATTTTCCGATTCGGTATTATCATAAACTTGGAGGTATTTTATTATTCCAGAACTTTAAACTGTCGGCAATTTCATAACTTTGCGAATTTTATAGTTTCTTTTTCCGGGAATATTTCTAATTCTATTAATCAATTATTAATTTTATGGGACGACTGAAGAATCCCAAGAAATGAAAATCCGGCACTGTAAAATTAAAAAAAATATATTCGAAATATAAAATTTCCGAGATTAAAAAATATCTGACACTGTCGAATTTCCGAAACTAGAAAATTCTTGAATTTGAACAATTAAAAAAAATTGTATCTGATAAATATCATTTACTTATTTGAAATAAAGTTATTATATATTTCAATGGAAGAAGAATTTTAAAAGCGTTTAATGTATTTTTGAAGATTATTTTTAAAATTCAAGATAATAATAATTTTTTTTATATATCTCAAGCAAAGTATTTTTTTATTAGAAAATGTTCATAGTAATGAAAAGCTTGTTCTTTTATTGTCATTTTGCATTGAGAAATATATATTTTTTAGTTACTGATATTTAAAGTTCAAAGAAAATTTCAAAAAAACACATGTGACATCTAAAAATTTGCATCGCAACAAAAACCCATTTCTTTGAACCAAATGAAACATTGAATTTCATGTGATTTTTTTTTTATTTTAAAATTGTTATCTCTGGAATCTTTTTTGATTTACGATAAATTAATTTAAATTTATCTTAGATTCGTATTAATATCATCATTTTTTTCAATCTTTTTGATTTTTTCATAATTTTATTCCAAAGTTAATGAACTCAATGAATTTTGACAATATTCTTAAAAATTTTATCAATTCAGACCACTGATCGTGATGAAATTCCAAATTTGCGTACCCTAAGTCTGATAATATTTTCAAACATTTTTTTTATTCATAAAATACAGAACCTATTTATCAATAAATGAGAAATACTTTTTGCAGGCAAATTAATTCTTTAGTCTTTAATTCATTGAGTGCTTTTATGAATAAACATTTTCATGAAAATATAGAACGAGAGTTTATGAACAATAAACAGTTTTATTATTGGCCTAGATGTGTATGCATTTACCTTGGTAAAATATTTCTTTGATTGTAAGAAATATTTTTTTGGAATGGTCTCCTCCATATTCAACTTTAAAAAAATTCTTCCAATCAACTGAATGAATGTTTAATTTAACAAAATGGTTATTTAGTTAAAATTAACGTTTGTTTGTTATGATGCTATAATTGTCAAAAAATGTTATAAATTATTTTTTAACTCAAAAATATGAATTTTTAATTGAAAACATCAATTTTCAACCAAAAATAGATTAATCATATTTGCAGATGGAAAAGTTAATTCTCAAACAAACAACTGATTCTCTATAAAATATTTAAATTTTCGACGAGTGATAAGCATTCACAGATGTGAATTTTTGACGAAAGTGGTGAATCTTTACAAAAAAAAATTAGACTTTCAATAAAGTGGTTCTACTTTCGCACAAAAAAAGATTAATTTTCAACGGAAAATGTAATAGTTGATATAAAATCGAATAAATATTTAAATTAAAATAAAAAAACAGTTGAATTCAACCAAAAGATACACATTTTTGACAAAATAGTTGAATTTTCAACTCAAAATTGTATAATTAAATTTTCAGTTAAAAATTTATTTCGAAGGAGATGAAACAATTTTTTAACAAAATAGTTCTAGTTTCAACAAAAGAAAGAAATTTCTAACAAAAAGTAAATTTTCAACAAAAGAGGTAAACGTTCAACCAAGTGGTTGAATTTTCATCTAAAAAGATGAATTATTAACTGAAAAAGATCAATTTGTAACCAAATAGTAGTAGGAGAAAAAGGTAAAGATTTTCAAAACCCAATTCAATTTTCAACACGAAGATATGATTTGAAATAATATAAAATTAGAATTATTTTAAATTGAACAATTACAAATTAGGAACGTTCACAATCAATATGTGGGAATTTTTATTATATTTCACGGTTACGAGTTTAAAAAAATTCTTAGTTGTAAAGTACCAGTGGAAAAGTAGTTCAAGTGCATGACACTGAAATCATCAAGAACCGGCATCATAAAAGAAGTGAGATATCTTATCTTGGGCTCTGCGTAAAACTGTATAATTTGTAACATAGGTTAAAAAATACTTATAGCTATAACAGAATTTTTTTTTAAACATCCACTATTTTGAAGTTTCAGCGAAAATTAAGGTATAATTGTTACTTTCCTCAAAGTTGACAGAGTTAGCGTTGAAGAAGAAAAAGCCTAAAAGTTTGCATTTTTGCTAGAAATAGTCAATGCCACTTCAGCTTCTGGATCTTGAAAACAAGAAAAAAATATTTTATATTTATTGTGAAGTCAAGATGAAAATAGCTCAATCCAGTTTGATATAAGACTACTCTTTAATATGCGTTATCTGCTCATTCCCATACAGGAAAATATTTGTCTTGAATTAAAGAAGCCGTTTCTTCAAGATATTTTTTTATTCCACAAAAAATAGCTGAGAAAATATACAACTTAAAATTTTTATTTTATTTTTTTCATTCATTCAATTTTTTCATCTTTCTTAAAAAGGGACAGATGGGTAATTACTGCCATTATTATATGTAAGATTCATTTTTTTTTCACAACTTACATCATAATAAAAATTAGTATTATTCGTAGTTTTAAATCAACTAAAATTTATATACTCATATAAATGTAATAACGAAATTCGTAGTTTATTTTAGAAATAACATTTCCTTTAATTTATGAAATAAAATAAAATTATCACGGCAATTTAATTTACAAATAACTATTCACAATTTTTTCCAGGTCCTAACGACGGTAGAATTCACGCACAAATATATTATGAGAAATCCATTACTTCTTTAACAGAGAAAAAAAATGAAAAGGAGCTTTTTATTGGAGGATATGAACTCATCCTGTGGTACCTTCTCATTATATTGTTCAAATATTTTGTAACATTCATTAAATACAAATAAAATAAGAAAAAAATGAGTATTTGGTTTAATCTTTTTCATTTAAAGAAAAATTAATGGGCGCGCGCGATACTACTAGTCTAGTGATAAAAATGTGGTTTCAAGTTAAATAAGCTCTGATTCGTGAATTAAAAGAGAGAAAAATTGTTGTTGGAGATTTTGTTGCTTTCAGTCCCAATCGGTTTTCTTACGTAAATAAATAAATGAAAACATAAAAAAAAAAAAAAAATGCTATCCAAAATGTTGAATTTTCAAGCCAAATAAAATGAGCTTTCTGCATACACAACAGTTGAATTTTCAACCAAACAGTAGTATTTTCAACCAAAAAAGATGAAATTTCAACGACAAGAGACGAATCTTTAGTCAATAAAGAAAAAAATTTCATCAAAAATATTGCATTTTGAAGTAAAAAAGATGTGATTTCCACATACAAAAGAGGTAAATTTTCACTGATTGAATTGTTTTTTTCACTAAAAACGTGAATTTTCTCTCAAGAAAATGAGTTTTCTACTTAAAGTGCCTATAGGGCGCGTGTGTTAGGTCTCGCGCTTCACGCTCGATAATATGTTTGTCTTGCATTTCGCGCTTGAAAATGTATTTCCCTTGCGCTGCGCGCGCGGTCTTTGTACTTCCTCCACATTTGTGCAAAGACCTTAGAAAACTCAAGTTCAAAGCCTCAACAAGTGTAATTTTTATGATTGCGAAGAGTTTTTTTATCAATTTTTAAAGATTTAAGAGAATATTATAAAATTTAATACAATTTCACGGGTTTTTATTATATTTCAATGTATCTCAAAGGATGCATTCACAAGTAGTTAGGAATTTCTTAGGTTACTACAGATTTAAAGAGATTTTCAAATGATTTTTGCAATAAATTTGAACCCATTTGAAATTCACCTTGAATTATTACTAATTTAACCAGAATTATTTTATTATATCTCTTGAATTTCTTTAATTTACTTGAATTCTTTAACATTTCCTCGAATTCTTTTCAATTCTCTTATATTTTACTGGAATCAGTTAAAACTTACTAAAATCAATGCAATTTTTTGAAGTTTTTAAATTTTTTCAAATTTATTTACATTTTTTTAAATTTTAACTTGAATTGTTTGAATTCCTATGAATTGAATCATTCGGAATGCTCTTAAACCCAAAAAAAACATTAGTCATATAATTAATTCACGTATTGCCTTTTAGTAACTTTTTGGATTAGAAATTAGTCTTTCTGCAAAAAACGTTGCACCAAAAATTACTGCTTCGCATTTACGAGATATTCTGTGGAAATCTGCTTTTCGACAATGTCGCATTCAAAGTACAATATTTTCGCATAATTTTTATCCGACGTTTTTTGTACGGCACTTTCTCTGCTTTTTCGGTTTAAATAGATCACTTCTTTCAAATAAATTAGGCTGCGGAACTATTTTCAAATTAGAAAGACAAATTTATCAACCGTGAAAGATTTTTCAAACAATGAAGAAAAAAGTGTCATGAAAACTGTTGAATTTTCCAACCAAAAACAAAATGCGGGCAGGAAGTCCATGGAGAGCTCCCCTGGCGCTCAGCTATAAAGCCTATTGTGCCAACACCTTACTCACTCACTCTCAGCATTCAACCCCGGACCTCTTGACGAAGCCCAGTATGTCGACCACTGATCGCGTTTCAATTTCCTCTGTTTCCATAAAATAGACCTTGAGGGTCTGTCGCCTGAGCCTAGCTAATGCTGGGCACTAACATAATACATGCAGGGATGTTCCATCATCCCTGCCGCATCTCCTGCACTCCGTCGTGGGGCTATACCCCATTTTGTGAATATGATAGTTCAAGTGATTTTGCCCTGTCAGGTCCGTACCACTGTCCTCATATCTTTCTTGGATAAACCCAGGATTTCCCTAGCTCTGCCCATCTCATAGGTATAC
>CAKNXH010078789.1:0-26766 GCA_932178445.1 Andricus quercusramuli | reverse complement strand
GAGCCTTTCTTCCTCTTGCCTATAGAATAAACCTGAGGAGTTGTTCCGGGTAAAGTTTCCGCAGCCACTGTCCCCTGTGAGGAGCCTTGGCTGCTCTTAGCGAGCCGCGTATTAAGGGCTCTCCTTCTTTGTGCTCCGCTACGGCCCCTCTTCTCCACGGAGCATTCCCCCTACGGAGAGCCACCTACGGAGCCTGCCACTTGTGGTGGTGGTTTGAGTGAGGGGCCCGAAACGATTTTGTCCAAAGTGTGAACTTTTCTACATTCAGTTCAACTCTATTATAGCAAATGTATATCATATTTATTTCTTTACCTCGGTCTGAAGCTGCTTATTCATATATTGCAGAACAAAGTAAAAATTTTATTTTTCATGATTACTTTAATATTTGTACATTGTTTAGTATTAATTTTTATTCTCAGCTACCCTAAAACTGTATCATTTCAATAAATTCATATTATTACAATTCATAATATGCATTGATATTGAAACAAATGTATTTTCATTGTGTTGTTTTCATAATTGAAAAAAGTGCGCATGCTATGAAAAAAACATTGTTGGTACTTATTATTCTATTGCATCTTGTGTCGTTTTGTCAAATAATTAATTTGTTTATTTTTATTTTATTTTTTACGATTAGAACAAAAACTGAGCATCATATCAAAAAGTGATGAATAAAAAATTTTTACATCTTTTTTTGGGTGCACAATTTTTTTTTATTCATATTTCTTCGCAGCTTGTCTCGTTTGTCCAAATTTTTTCATTTTTCATTCAATTTTTTATTTTATTTTTTACGATGAAAATAAAAACTAGGCATTTCATCAAAACGTGAATAATAACAAATTTATAGACCTTTTAAATAATTTCAGTTTTCAATGGAAAATTAGAAAAATGTACAGCAGAAAAAAATTTCAAAAATATAAATATGTTGAAAAGTAGGGTATGAAATCTCTGAGTGTGGCAATGTAGCAGTATTTTCAAATTGGAGATAAACTAGGCCACGTTAAAAAATGGCCTTCTTATGGTTTCAATAGAGTTAAAAATGTCACATCTAGTCGTAGACTTGAACTGCTTGAGTGGGGACAGAGTTGGGATAAGCGTAACTGAGCTGTGGTCATACTAACCAGTGTTGCCAGATTCCCACCCAACAAAGTTGCGAATAGAGGACGCAGGAGTAGCCCAAAAAGCGCGGAAGTTTCAAAACTTCAAATAGCACATACAAAGTTTAAATAAGGAGTCCATTTCATGGTTTTTATACCACAAAATTTCAAAGTATAATTTAAGGATGATAAAGAGGGCGGAGTTGATGAAATAAAATAGATTCGTAACGTTTTCTTGCGTTTGCCCTTGACCTCTTCCTCTTGCCTCCGCGCCATGTGTATAGAGCATGGGGATAGGGAAAGACTATATATCTTCATAAGCACTTGATTAGGCGCATTTATTTGAAACGATAAGAAGGAACTTCTGCAACCTTTGAAATAGGAATAATAACCATCTATCCTCGTAAGTAAGAAAAATAAATGAAGAAAATAGATATAGCTCAAAAGTAGCCAACTGCATATAATAAGTAGCCCAAATGGTGATTAATCGCCGCGGTAAGATTTGAGTCGCCAATCAGTGCATCGAAGTAGCTCAATCTGGCAACCCTACTACTAACCTTGGAACATGAGAGGGCAAGAGACCGGACGCTTGATCTCTGCTCCCTCTCATGCTCCAGGGTGCGCCTGTCCAGAGAGGGGAAATCGACTCAATCGTCACATGTTCGCGTTCCACCACCACTCCCCTCTTCTCAGGTCTAGAGGCTTGGTGGTTGGTCGCTTTCGTGAAGTTGAGTGAGTAGATGTCTGTGGTGGTGTTAAAATCCCATCTGGCAAGTGAGCAATATCGACCAAATTTACCCTCTTTGGACAGGCCTGCTTCAGGGCAAGGTCTTGGCTAGGGAAGAGGGTTGATCAACAGGGTTTGACCCCTTCCCTCATACGAAATTCCGAAGCAGGGTGGTTACCTTGCTCTAGGTTTAGGCCCTAGCTACGTTTATCCCCACTCTGTCCCCACGTAGTCACATTAAGCCTGCGACTAGGGCATGGTGTAAGGCAGGGGACGTCACGGGAAAAGAACAGAGTGAAAATCTGTCAACTCGTCAAACCCCACTCTTGACGCGTTCGGTAGGATGGAGTTCCAGGTGGTGGGAGCACGACACCTCGAGCTTTGAGGAGCGCTTGAAGACTGCGAACAAAAGTGGAGGAAAAGTGAGGAGTGGGAAGCACTGGAAGTGGTCCGTAGTCATTCCTAGTATATGTACATTCTGTGTAGCCCGCTGATTGGCTGGCTTCCCATCTGGAGAAAAATCTGATGCATTTGACTAACGTGTTTTGGATAGATATGTATACAAAAGTTTGTTTTTCCCTGACAACATTTGGCCTAGTAGGGTTAGATATATGGCTTTGCATGGTATATAAGGCGCGAGCAAAGCTGAAGGGGTGTGGTCATATTTTATTAAAAATGAATCCTTACATTATCGTCTTCTTAGTTTTTCTGTGTGTGGCTCTAGCCATTGGAGGTGACCATCCTCTTCCTGAACCAACGATTTGTGTTCACGTTCCCGACCGTAAGTAATGAAATGATTCCTAAATATACCAAATATACATTTTTTTAATCTATCCTTCGGGATTATTCATAAACTACGTTATTATTTTGAGGGGTGGTGGTCGCGCCTAAAACTACAGTTAGGGGTGCAGTTAGATTTGAATTTAAACATCTGTTTGTGAATTATTATTTTCTCAGCAAAATTAATAGTTTTATAACCTAATACTATAAAAGAGTCTTTTCCGGTACGTTTGTGACTTTCAGCCAGCCACTAAGCACACGCGACTCTTCCTGAATAGATCAAACGAGTGTGTCTCAAAGCTGGTATCATGAAATTGTATGCAATCAAAATAAATAAAAGTCGTTAGTCTCACACCGCATATCATTGCTCAAACAATTCTATTTTGTTTGCGTCATTTTTTGAAATTCTCCAAGAAATTTGTTTTAGAGCATTCCTGTAAAATACTTAGGTAAATTAAAACAATTAAACATGTAGAGAAATGAATTAAAGAAACGTATTTTGTCTGCTTTTTTCCATTGAGAAGAAACTATTATATAATTTCCAAAACTAAATACATAACGCAAATGATCGTTTTTTAAATTATTATTAAATTTTTTGCAATTCGACTTCTAAAATTTCAGCGAAAATTGCGAAGGTTGCATTTTTGAGTAGCAAATGTTAGAATTGCAGAGATCTGAAAATTATCAAATTTGAAAACGTTGCTCGGCCGGAAATTATGTTAAAATTGCAATTGAACAAATTAGTTAATTTTGTAAACTAGCCAAAAATTACAAACATTTTTCCAGTCGTACCAAGTGATAAAGAACTTATAACCAACATCATGTTACATTTGCAAACTGTTTACAACTTAGCAGCATTAATAATTATCAACAAATTATCATTTTGTTCATTACTCTCTAGCGAAAATACCGAAGGTTTTGCAAAATGTTGTTTCTGCTTCTCTCCATTAAAAAAATACTATTATATGATTTGCAACACTGTAGCTATAACGCAAATTATCACTTTTTTAATTAATGTTGCATTTTTTGCAATCCGACTCATAAAGTTCCTGCGAGAATCGCAAATGTTTCGTTTGTGGGTAGCAAATGCTGGGAATGTCAAAATCTAAAAAATATTAAATTTGCAAAACGTTGCACGATCAGCAGTAATTTGTCGCACATTGTGTTATCCAATCAAAAAGTCAGTAAATTTGTTGAGAATTATATGGAACAATGTTGCCACGTAGTAAAGAGTTTGAAAATCTAATATAATGTTAGTACTAAGTTAATTACCACTCAGTAAGTTTTTCAAAATGTTTGTAATTTTTTGCTAGTTTACAAAAGTAACTTATTTGTTTAATTGCAATTTTAATATGATTGCCGGCCGAGCAACGTTTCGCAAATTTGATAATTTTCAAATCTCGACATGTCTAACATTTGCTACCCAAAAACGCAACCTTCGCAATTTTTTCTGGAATTTTTGAAGTCGAATTGCAAAAAATTCAACAATAATTTCAAAAACGATAATTTGCGTTATGTATTTAGTTTTGCAAATTTAATACAGGATAGAGAATGAGTTTATAATTACTCACTCAAGTTTGCAAAATGTTTTGAATTATTGTGGAACAATGGATGGCAGATTTTACAAATTAGTTTTTTTAAACAAATTGCCGACCTGATCACGTTTTGCAAAATTTTATTTTATGTTCAACATATGAAAAAACAAATAAACAATTTTTTTAAGACCTTCGGAATTTCTGTTAATTGATTAGCTATTTCCATTGCTCAAATATATGTTTTTTACAGAATTGTCAAAATTTTCGTTCATCTCATTCCTATCTGAAGTATGACCATCCGAAGTGTGATCTTAAAAAAACCTAAAGATTACACAGTCACATAAAAAAAAGTTGGATTTCCGACGGATGCGAAACAAGATATCCATCTTTTGCGCTGCAAAAACTTATGTTTTGTTTATGCGCTCGTGGTTTTCCTATGTTAATTTTTCTCTCAAGAATGTTTTAACCGTCTTTTTGACTATTCGTGGTTAATGGTAAGATGCTAGTTTGCTAATGTGGATTCACCATTCTATAGAAATAAGAAAATTTTAGAAGAATAAAATATAATATCATGATGTTTTGTTAACAAGAATAATCACATCAAATGAAACTAATTAAACTTTTAATTTAAATTATTTTAAACCGTAAAAAAAACATTTGAAATAAAAAAACTTTCAAATGTCTATTTTTACTAGTGCTTGAAACAATATTTTTCTACAAAATATATAATTCCGAGAAACATTCCCTCCATTTGAAGATTAGAACTGTAGTTAAGAATGAATTTTCAATGCTCTAAAGTTAAATTCATTCAACAATTAAGGCTTTAAATTTAGAAATGCATAATTGAAATGTGAAATTATTCGTTTTTTATTAATTAAATTTAAAATTGTTCTCTTTGAGACGGATAGCGTCGGATAGAACAGCATTTTCGGTCTGATGCAAAAACCATCACGCAATTTATTATCTGTCCAAATTCCGGACAGAGCCGGATAAGACTCCACCGCAGAAATAATTTATTTTTCTTGTTCGGATGTCCGCTCAAGAGCCGGTTATCGTCGGATAGAACAGCTTTTCCGGTATTTGATGCATCCATCACCCAACTTGATTTCCCACTAAATTCCGGATGGGGCCGTATAAAATGCCATTTTTGAATGTTAGTTAAATATAATTTCGTTCCGTGATGCAGCATACCATCCGGATGAAGCACAATGCTTCCGCGCATGATATGACGAACCGTTTAAGGGCTAGATAGGGGCGCACTAGATTCCGAAAAATAATCCTTTTAGGTTGAAAATTCGACTCTTTGGTTGAAAGTTGAAATGATTTCTCAAGAATTAGTTGTTTGTTTGGTAAAGATTGGAAATTTCAGTGAAGAATTCATCTCCACTGTTGAAACTTGAACTACTTTGATCAAAATTTGTTTATTTTTTTCTTGTAAAAAATTAATTTGTGCAATAAGAATGTAACTACTTTGTGAGAAATTCAACTGTTTGTATCTTCTTGGTAGGCAATGCATCTTTCTGATTGAAGATTCAACAATTTGTTTAAAAATTTATCTTTTCTTTCTTTTGTTCAGAGATGAACTGCTTTGTTAGAAATACATTTTTTACAACCAGCCTGGTTGAAAAGTTAATTGCTTCGTTAAATATTCGTTTGTTTTTAGTTCGAAATTCATTTTCTCGTTTGATATTGCATGTAAGTACTCCATTTCTAGTTAAAAATTGATCATTTATAAGTTCAAAATTTAACTATTCTTGTTAAAAATTAACGTTTTTGGTTAAAAATTTTTCTTTTGGCAGAAAATTAATTTTCTCGCTCGAAATGTTTTTTGCATGCAAAAAATAGGGGTTATTCAATTATCTTGTTGAAAATCCAACTACTTTTCTGAAGTAATCCTTTTAGGTCGAAAATTCGTCCTTTTGGATCAGAAATGAATCTTTTAACGTACAAGAGTCAACTTTCTCATGCGAAACTAAATTTTTGTTAAACTCAATTGGCTTTTTTTAGCAATAAACAGGTAAATTCGGCAATTATGAGGACAGATACGAATTGAGCGCACAAGATTATACGTAGTATTCAAAACTGTTCATTATACCAGACCGCAGAAACCACATGAAGGCCCTTGCTATTTCAATGGAATAGAAAAACGTTTGATGAATTAAAATTGATTAAATTAGCATTTAAGAATATACTTGCAAATAATTATTTTGAATATTTGCATCAAATAATGAAACATTTTACGATTTTCAGCAACGGGACAACCTAAATGTGGTCCAACATAACTTGATGCTATGCAGAGAGAGAAAACCCCAAATTCTTCTCAAGCTGACGGTGGTGGATAATCTGGTTTCAATTAGAATGTCAATTTTGGGAGAAATAAAAGGGTTAAGAAAGTTAAAATAATCATAGTCATTTAAAACATCATTAATGTGGAATATCTACTAAAATATTTGTCACATACGCCAATAGTTCATAAGGAGGACAATCAGAGAAAAGGCACCTTTTTCTTTTAAAAATTCCCAGTTTCCACGTTCTCCACGTTTTTAAACTCCCTGTAACAGAAAACATGATTTTTACCAAGCTCGGAAAGTTGAACAATTTATCCTCCTAACTTTTTTCGATGGAAGAAAATTATCAGAGTTATAGTATTTTCAAAATTAAACAAATACAAATTAAAGTGAAAATTTTAAGCCGAAGAACACACGAATTGAAAAGGTCAAGAGAAGAAAAATGTTGCTTTTTGAAAGCACTACAAGATTATCATAACGAACTGTTGAATCTTTTTGAAAAATCTGAAATTCAAATGTTGATAGGAACTGTCCTTATTATAATTAGATTGTGGTTTATTTCTTCTTTCTTCTACTCCACGTCGAAGCAATCGTCTGCTTATGCTACTTGCGCTAGCACTGTTAGCACACCTTACATTAGAATCGGTCTTCAACATGCGACCTTTGGGCTTGGGAATTCCCCATGATATTCTTGAACTTGTGGCTTTCGAGACAGCAATTGTAGAAGTTGTTCTTGTTACTGGCTTTGTTTCTGATTGTGTCACAAGTTCATTTGAACTGTTACTCTGCTTACTTTCTTATGATGCTCTAAAATTTTATTTATCCACGTCATGCTGATCTGTAATAGAACTGTTTTACCATTTTTATTTTCTAACTCTCTCTGTGCCAAGATGGCGAATAAGCCAAATCAATTTAACAAGATCGTCTTCAAATTTATATTTTTTGAACTTACAACAAATGTGGAATCCAGCTACCATTAATAACATGGTCCTTCGATAGCCGAATTTTATATTGTGGAACTATAAAACAATGTGTAGCTGGCCAAAAACAAGCTAAAAAGTCACAATTTATACAGACGCTACGTTTTTCTTTGTCTCGTGTTGGCGTCATCAAGTCATCATAACGTGGAATTTCTTTCCATCACAAAGGAACAGCTAGTGTTAGTTTGGTACTTTTTTTTATTTGCATCAAGCACATAAATCAAAATTCGATACTTTCCGGTACGAAGGAACACCTTGTGTAAAACATTTGTGTAATTTTGTGCACCAATGCACTCGTGTCGAAGTTCGGTATTTGATTTCGTCTCAGCACAGAGCCATTTTGAAATTTGATAAAAAACAAACTAGACTTTTATATATTCGTACATCAAGCATGGACTGATGAAACGGTTCAATAATACTAGTTAAAAAACTTTGTATTTGTGTGTGTGCTTGTAACGAAAATATTCCATGTGGACAAATAACCTCAATTTGGTCTAGGAACGTCGTGTGAACAATTTAGGCTCAATATAGCCACGTGATTATATGTTTGTGTATTGCACACAATGCCAAAGAACAAGTGGAAAATAATAAACTTTCAATCAACTTCAAGGAGTCACTGGGACTTCAAGAAAATGTCACAATTGCCGAACAAAAGTTAAGTATTCCCTTCCTTATCTCCTTTGCTCTTTTTACACAAGTAATAATCCTTTATATTGCAATTCCCCTATTTACCATTGTTGTTTATGTGCTTGTTCAATTATTAAAAAATTAAAATGGCGGAATATTTAGCAAGCCTTAATAAAAAACGAGGGAATCTAAAAACTAAATTGACAACTTTAAAAAAGTATTTGAACGAAATAAGCATTCAGAATCCTGATGAAAATATTGAATTGAATATGACAACTAAACTTGAAATCAATGAACAAACCGCAGCGCAAGCTATAATTTTTCAAGATAAAAGGTATCGCCTTACACAATTAGAATTACCGAAATTCAAAGGCGAGCTCTCAAAATGGTTAGGATTCAAGGACACTTTCGAGGCCATGGTTTACAGGCGCGAAGATATTGATTATATCCAAAAGTTTCACTATTTAAGAGCTGCATTGCAAGACAATGCAAGTCAAACAATAAAATTTCTTGAATTTTCAGCAGCAAACTACACTGTTGCTTGAGAAGCGTTATGCAATGGTTATAATAACAAAAGAATCTTAATTCACAATCATATTAGAGCAATATTTAAAATTCAAGTTCAAAAATTCTCATCAACTCACATTCGTAAGGCAATTGATGATGTTAATAAGCATTTAAGGGCTTCAATTTCATTAGGTCAATCTACCGATCAATGGGAAGCGTTATTAATTTATTTAATATCCACAAAGTTAGATATCAACACTGCTAAAGCTTGGGAAGAAGACAGATCAGGAACTGAACTTCCCACTCCAGAAAACTTCGAAACCTTCTTGAATTCTCGCGCTGATTTACTTGAAACGTTAGAAAATAATCACTACCGAGGAGACACAAAATCTAAATATCAAAATCAATCGACTGGTAAAATAAACTCCTTTTTATCTGAAAGTATCAATTGCGCTCTTTATCGGGAAGGACATCATGTAAAAGCTTGTTCAGAGTTCCTCTCTCTGACTCCTCAAAATAAGGCTGAAAAGATTAAATCGCTTAAAATTTGCCTAAATTGCTTAAGGCCAGGCCATTTTATCAGAAAGTGCAAGTGTAAAGGTTGCAAATATTGTCAAAGTAAGCCCAACTCTCTAATCCATTTTTAAAAACAGAAGTCACCTGATTCCGGTCCAAGTAATACGAATGAATCAATTTGGCAATCAACTCATACATCTCGGGTAATCAATCCTACAAACAATGCTATCCTGTCAACAGCAGTAGTATTAGTGATTAACAAATTGAATCATGAAGTACCTTCTCGTCTTCTATTTGACTGTGGTTCACAATCTAGCCTTATTACAACACAACTTTGTAATTCACTTAAACTCAAAACAACACCAATAAATATAACAATTTGTTCGTTAAGTAATTTATCTTTGGAAATCAAGGACAAATGCGTTCTTGAAATTTCGGATCAACAAAATCGTTTCAGTTTTTTTGCCTCTTGTCTGGTTGTGCCTGAAATAACTAGTATCACTCACAATTTGTCTACTAATGCTCAAACGTTACAATTTCCGTCTTAACTCAAGCTCACAGACTCTAAATTTAACCAACCAAGAAAGGTAGACGTTTTGATAGGAAATGATTTATTTTGGACTGTAATTTGTGTTGGACAAATTGAAGTTGACTACAATGGACTTCTTTTACAAAAAACAAGATTAGGTTGGATATTACCTGGGCCAGTTTCAAATCAAGACATCAAGCTTTTGAATTGTAATCTAGTTAAAATGTCAAATGTTGAATCTCTAATGAGGAAATTTGGAGAATTAGAAGAATATCCCAATCAAAGCGCATTATCAAACGAAGAAAAATCATGTGAACTTCATTTTCTTGAAACTGTTCAACGTGACAATGAAGATTGTTAAATCTTGTAAGCAAATTTTGAAAACATCCTGAAATCAAGAAGAAATACTGTGCTTTTATGACCGAATAAGAAAGGTTGAAACATATGTCTTTAGTTCCAAACAATTTTCAACCCAAGATTGTGTACTATTTACCACATCATTGCGTCGTGCGTAATGATAGAGTGACCAAAAAGTTGCGCGTTGTATTTGACAGTTCAGCACCATCAACAACTGGTGTATCGATTAAGAATTTACAATCAGTTGGTCCAGTTTTACAGGACGATCTAATTTCGATGCTGATTCGATTTCGTAAGCACAGATATATCGTCAAATCACATTTTTACTAAACTTTTGTTCTCTGCTGAGCATAAGCGTCTACTTCAGGCGGGTCCACGGTTACTTCTAGCTACTATCAGAGATCGATTTTGGCCTACAGGAGGTAGAAATCTGGTTAGACAAATTGTACATGAATGCGTTATTTGTTAAAGAGTTAATCCATCATCTGCTTGGAACCATCTTACGCTAGGATGCGAACTTCAAGTTGAAATCCTAAAAAATATAATTGAAAATTAACAAATTGATTTAATGGAAAAGCGACACGAGTTCCAATAAAATGTTTGATGACAATTTTTTTATTGGATCAGAACTTTTTTATAATTATAAAAACATGACAATGAAAATACTTTTGTTTCAATACCAATGCATATTATGAATTTTAATAATACAAATGTTTAGAATTGATACATTTTTCAGGGTAAATGGGAATAAAATTGAATGCAAAATAAGAAACAAATATCGAAGTAAACATGAAAAATAAAATTTGTACTTTGTTTTGCAATATCTAAATTAGTAGTCCCAGACCGAGGTACAGCGTATAACGTATACACGATGGTGGTGGCAGAAAGGCTGCGGAAGGATGTCGAGGGGAAAGGAATATTGCCGGAGATGCAGGCGGGATTTAGGGCGGGTAGGAGTACTATCGACAATATAAACGTTCTGCAGCACGTGGTGGATAGAGAATTAGCGAAGAAGGAGTCGAGCGTGTACGCGTTTTTTTGTGGATCTCAAAGGCGCGTTTCCTGCGGTGGATAGGGGGAGGTTGTGGGAGGCGATGGAGGATAGCGGAGTGGAGAGAGGCTTGATCGAGAGGGTAAGCAAGATATATGGAGACACCAAAGATAAGGTAAGAGGAGGGGAGGGGATTTCGGAGGGATTCTGGATGGATAGGAGTTTAAGGCAAGGGTGTCCGCTTAGCCCAACGCCTTTCGCGATTTTATTTGCGGATATTGAAAGTAAGTTGGAGGCCGGGGTGGTAGGATGAGTCAGGATAGGAGGGGCTAGAATTTGGTCACTAGCGTATGCAGATGACATAGTGTTGCTGGCAAGGAACGAGGAGGCCCTGGAGGAGATGATGAAGAGGTTGAGATGATACCTGGATAAGAACAGGATAATGTTGAATGCGGCAAAGTCCAAGGTTATGGTGTTCAGAAAAGGAGGGGGAAGGGATAAGGGAGGGGAGTGAAAGTGGAAGTGGAAGTGAAAAGCAGTGCAGGAGGAGAACGAATTTGTGTACCTGGACTGCTTGTTTCGGAGGAATGGGGGAGTGGATGGTCACATAAAAGAGACAGTGTGGAGGGCAAATGTGGTGATGAGGCAGGTGTGGGAATTGGGAAAGAAGTTATTCGCAGATGATTTTGGATGAAGAATGAAATTTTTCGACTTACTAGTGATGAGTGTTCTATTTTATGGAGTAGAGTTTTATTATATCTCTTGAATTTCTTGAATTTACTTGAATTCTTTAACATTTCATCAAATTGTTTTTAATTCCCATATATTTTTCTAGAATCAGTTAAAACTGACTAAAATCAATGCAATTTTTTGGAGCCTTTTAGTCACTTTTTGGATTAGAAATTAGTCTTTCTGCAAAAAACATTGGATAAAAAAGTATTGCTTCGCATTCACGAGATATTCTCCGGAAATATGCTTTTCGACAATATCGCCTTTAAAGTACAATATTTTCTCATAGTTTTTATCTGACGCTTTTTATACGGCATTTTCTTTGCTTTTTTATTATTTAAGTAGGTCACTTTTTTCGAATAAATTAGGCAGCGGAACTTTTTATACATTAAAAAGACAAAATCAACCTAGAGAGATTTTTCAAACAATAAAAAAAAAGTGTCATAAAAACAGTTGAATTGTTCAGTCAAAAAAAAAATAGCTTTCAACAAAACAATTGAATGCTCAACTAAATAGTTGAATTTTCAACCAAAAAAAAAATGAATTTTCAACAAGATTGATTTTCTACCAGAAAGGAACAATTTTCAATAAAATATGTCCATCAATTTTTAATCAAGTACTTAAATTTCAAACTAAAAAAATTAATTTTCTAACAAGAGAGACGAATTTTTAACAAATTACATAAATTTTCACCTAAATATTTTGAAGAAGGATGTGATGCTAGTTCAAATTAGCAGTTTAATTATTCTTTAGTTTATTTCAGTTTAGTTTTAATATGGGCAGTAAGCCCATGGAGAGCTCCCTTGGCGCTCAAGCTATAAAGCCTATTAAACCACACCCTTACTTCTTCACTCTCAGCAGTCAACCCCAGACCTCTTGGCGAAGCCCAGTATGTCGACCACTGATCGCGTTTCAATTTTCTCTGTTTGCATACAATTTTTTGTATTTTGTATTTATTCATGAAAAGTTCCTAGGGCTAAATAGCCCTATAAGGAACAGGTGATACATATTACAATTAGAATGTGACGGAGATCGATTTGACGATTGAAATAAAAAATAGGTATTAACAAAGGTGAAGAACTAAACTATGATACAAAAAATTAGATCCAGGCTATCAACAGAAGGATATTATAAATATAAATACGCAGGTATACCTACTTAAAAGTATATACGCATTCATACACATACTTATATATTTTTAATTGTGAATTTAAGTTTTACCAATGTGTGACTTCGAGAGTAGGATTTGATGTGTTGAATAAGTAATCAAAAAGGAGTTTTCTAAAATGAAATTGTGAAGGTGCATTTCTGATGGTTATAGGTAGTTTGTTCCAAAGGCGAGCACCACGAATAACAAAGGACCTTTGCATTTTACACGTGCGGTGTGGCTGAATTTTTAATACTGTTTTCCTTTCACGGAGTTTGGAATGTGTTGGTTGATCTTTGTCAATGAAATTGAAGAGGTTGAGAAGATAGTGCGGGGCTTCATTACTGAATAGGCTATAAAGTGAATTACCCATGAAAAATTGTCTTCTTTTGGCGACGTTAAGGAGTCCTGCTCTTTCTCTATACTGAGTAATATGTTCACTTTTAGGGATGTTATAGATGAACCTAATGCAAGCATTAAGCGTACGCTCAAGCTTAGCATTCAGCTCATCAGTAATATCGTCATATACCACACAGCCGTAGTCAAAGAAAGGAAGAATCAGGCTTTTAACTAGGAGGATACGCGTTGAAGTAGGAAGTGATTCTTTATTCCTGTTAAGCTGTTGGAGGACTCTAAAGGTTTTCCTTGAGATATCCGCAACGTGTTCATTCCATGTAAGAGAGCGATTAAGAATATAGCCTAAATCTTTCACAGAATCCACAAAGGGAATGACACGCCCATTGATCGAGAGAGAAGGCAAGGTTGCAATTGTTGCAAGTGAAGGAGAGGAAGAAGGTCCTATGATTATAGCCTTGGTTTTAGCAGGGTTAAGAGTGAGACCGTTTATCAAGGTCCACTGCACCACCAAATCAATATCCTCCTGTACCTTTTGAAGTAAGCTCTTAAGAGTGGCAATAGGCCCGGAGAGGTAAAGCTTGAAATCATCAGCATATTTGTGATAGTTGCAGTGTCGAAGTTCACTACCAAGTTCAGATGTATAAATATTAAATAGAGTTGGTTCAAGCGTGGAACCTTGAGGGACAACACTCTTAACCTCCCCACAGTCAGAACGCTCGCCATTGCTGATTTGTACTCTTTCAGAGCGATTACTAAGATAAGATTCAAACCACTTCACAGCCATATTTGAGAGGTGGAGTGATCTGAGCCTAGTCAAGAGTAAATTATGGTTAACTGTATCAAACGCCTTAGAAAAGTCAAAAAGGACAACAACCGCTTTTTCCCTTCTATCAATTGCCAGTTTAAGGTCAGAAGTGACTTTAAGTGTAGCTGTAAGAGTACTATGCCTGGCACGAAACCCAGATTGCATTGGGTCCATTAAATTGTTAGTTTCAATATGTGCAGTAAGTTGCTGATGGACAATGCGTTCGAAAGGTTTAGACAAGGCACAGAGGATGGATATCGGGCAGAAATCTTTGGGAGAGGAAGGGTTAGAAATTTTCGGAACAGGGCGAATAATCGCCTCTTTCCAAGTATCAGGAAATATTCCCACCTGTAGAGATGCGTTATAGATATGCAAGAGAATAGGACCAATGACTGGTAAAGCTAAGCGGATCATTTTAATTGAAATACCATCAGAACCTTGAGCATTTGACTTTACCTCTGAGAGTTTTTTAATTAGGGTTTCTTGCGATATGTCAGAAAAGAATAATTTAGTATCATCAAAGGTAGAGGGTACTACGAGAGAGGAAGGAGTGTTGTTTGCAAGGAGTGTGGGTATTGTTGCGAAGGCTATTAAAAGATCTGCGGGTGAAAAATTGTTATCTGGAGCTAAGTGTTTTGGAGGAATAAGTCCAAGTCGTCTTAAGAGAAACCAGATGTTTTCATTTTTATTCCTGTTTTTAATAGAATTGTAATTATATTGATTGAATGAATCCCTGATTTTGGTTGGACCCCATGGGACCCCATGGGCATGATGCCTGAGCCTGGCTAATGCCAGGCACTGGCATAATATATGCAGGGATGTTTCGTCATCCCTGCCGCACCTCCTGCACTCCGTCGTGGGACTATACCCAATTTTGTGCATATGATAGTTCAAGTGATTGTGCCCTGTCAGGGTCCGTACCACTGTCCTTATATCTTTCTTGGATTCCCCAGGATTTCCCTAGCTCTGCCCATCCTATAGGTATACCCCAGAAGAGAATTCGCCTGATGACAACCCTCGGTTTGTTACCAGCATTCCCGGTGCTTTGTTCGCATCCAGCTTTTAATGGCATTTCTGACACAGCAAGACGCTATTCCCAGTACCGGTTCCGGTCCTATGTATTCACTCGCTGAACCGCGTTACGCCAACTGGTCCGCCTTTTTGTTGCCCTTCATTCCTGTGTGACCATGGAACCATATGAAAGCCACTTAGTTTCATTTTGCAATTTGGTTTAATGCCATTTTGCATTCCTAAACCAGTTCTGATGTTATGTCTGGTTTCCCTACTGCAGTTAGTGTCGCTTGGCTGTCTGAACAGATCGCGATCTGTCTGCCAGCAGCGTTTTCCTCTATTAGTGTTTCAGCACAGCGAAGGACGGCTAGGACCTCCGCTTGAAAGACAGTAGCGTGTCACCCAGGTGTGATCCCTATCCGTTTCCCTCTCTTGCTGTCATAAATTCCTGCTCCTGACCCCCCTCTCCTCTGGAGCCTTCTGTATACCAGATTTCCCCCTGGAGAAGCGGGTTTCCATTTGCTTTTCACAGATCTCTGTTTGGGATGCAGACGCGGAAAGCTTTGGCGAAGTTGAAGCGTTTTGTTATTTTATCTTGCCTCATCTCTGGAATCGGCGTGGCAGTGAGCTGATATCACTCGGAAATCTAGTGTGTCTAGTCATCGGTAGGGATCCCTGGCGGACCGGCCAAACGCAAACATTACGCTACAGCGTAACGGTAAAGTAATGGGAAAGTAATGGTAAAGTAATATGGCATTATAATTAATAAAGGAAACAAAATTAATATATAAACTGTTGCAATTATGAAAAACGTTGAAATTTACGTTAAACGGTCATGCCGCAATTGCAACAAGTTGCTTTTGCAGCGTTAAAAAATAAAAAAACATGGTGACCGGCATTGCACTCGGGCCCCTGCATATTGGCAACCCGCTAACGCGGCTTTAAGTGGGTTGCCAGTCTGCAGGGACCCGACTTGAATGACAGCCACTTTGTTTTTTTATTTTTTAACGCTGAGAAAGCAACTTGTTGCAATTACGGCATGACCATTTAATGTAAATTTTAATGTTTCATTATAATTGCAACAATTTACATAATAATTTTGTTTCCTTTATTAATTATAATGCCATATTACTTTACCATTACTTTACCATTACTTTACCATTACTTTACCGTTACGCTGTAGCGTAATGTTTGCGTTCGGCCGGTCCGCCAGGGATGGGCAAGTCGATTCCGATTCCTTCGAAGAATCGATTCTTGGCGTAGATTCTTCGATTCTTCGGAATCGATTCTTGGTTTTAGGGAATCGATTCTGTGTCGGAATTGCCATCGATTCCGATCACAGAGTTAAGAGAACATAAATTTTCGTTTTCCTAAAGAAAAAAACATAATTAATGGAAGTTTATCATTTTTTTTTTAAACATCAAAACATGAATTGAAATTTATATTTATTGCATTGGTTTTAATTTTTACAACAAACCTCTCCAAAAACCCTTTGAAATTTTTAATTTACGCGGGCTTTTTGAGAAGGGGGGAGTGGGGGAATACTAGAATAGGAATCGAAGAATTGGAATCGAAGAATCGATTCCTACCTTCGATTATTCGATTCCTCGGAATCGAAGCATCCGGCGGAATCGAGGAATGGATTCCCACTGAGCGCTACCCATCCCTAGGCCTCGGAGTCCATCGTAGGGGTTCCTCACAGAGCATGAATCCTATCGCCGCTGTTGGCGCAGTCCTCATTACTCGCATCAAACTCCTAAATGGTACCGTTTGTAATCTTCGCAGCCTGCCCTACATTATTTTTAATTTCACCCGCGGCCACCAGACCACGGCCATATGTAGGAGCTTGGGTTTTAAGACAGAAGAGTAGAGATATGGAAGCATTTTAGGCACTAGCCCATACGTCAATTCAGAGGCTCTCCTGCACATCCAAAAAGGCATGACAAATTTTTTGCATTGGGTCTCCAGGTGCTTTGCCCAGTTCAGCTTGCTGTCTAGGATTACTCCCAGATATTTAACTGAATCTGAAAGCATCAGCTTCCCACCACAGAATACAGGAACGTCAACTTTCGGAACTTCATAATTTCTCGTGAAAATGACTAGGTTGGTCTTTTCCGAATTTACCGAGAGCCCTGAGCTATAGCACCAGAGCTCTACGATGCGCAGCGCCGACCGAGTCAAATCGAGAACCTCACTCCTGTTTTTAGTCTGGAATGTGGGAGTATCACTTCGATTCAGAATCTCCAGCTCTGTACCCGCTATGTATTCAAATAGATCCCTCCCTCTGTAATTGATGCTTGCGCTTCCCCACACCGTATGGTGAGAGTTAGCATGACAGCCCAACAACAGAGGAATCTTGTTCTCTTGACAATACCATATTAGAGCCTCCACCTCCCTGGGAGGCGTGGGTTTCACGACATCGCCAGGGAAGTGAGCAGAGGCAATAAATACCTCTAGAATTTGGGCAGCAATATCGCATCCATACCCTTGACGGCTAAGCATGCTCTTGGCGTTTTTTCGCGTGGCCCCTTATATATTCAGCCACATCCTGACAAGCCACAAATCCTTTCCCTGTATAACCAGGGTTCTTGGATTAGTTAGAGCCCTGTCTGCACCACAGACATGCGTCTGGCTAGAACCGCCGAGGCGCCTTTGCTGTGGTGCAAATTAATCTGCGTAATGGAGATTCCCGTCTCAGCCATTGAGAGGCTAGTTCAGGGCACCTTCGAACGCTTCTGGGACCCCTGCGGATCCCAGTTGGGTAACACGGAAGGTAACCCAACTCGTCCCTAGATGGGGACGAGAATCAAGAGCCGCAATGGCTTCGATAGAAGATTCTGGAAGAACAACGACTAGGATCCACCCTCTACCCTTTGGAGAACGCATGCTGAGCATCATATCAAAATGTGATAAATAAAAAATTTTTACATCTTTTTTTGTGTGCACAATTTTTTTCGAATTATATTTTTTCACAGCTTGTGTCGTTTGTGCAAATTTTTTTATTTTTCATTCAATTTTTTATTTTATTCTTTACGATTAAAATAAAAACTACGCGTTTCATCAAAAAATGAATAATAACAAATTTATAGATCTTTTAAATAATTTTAATTTTTCTATGGAAAATTAAAAAAATGTACAACCAAAACAAATTTTAAAAATATAAATATGTTGAAAAGTAGGGTGTGAACACTCTGAGTGTGGCAATGTAGCAGTATTTTGAAATTGGAGATAAACTAGGCCACGTTAAAACATGGCCTTCTTATGGTATCAATAGAGTTAAAAATGTCACATCATCATGTCGTTTCATTAAACTTTACTTTTTTATCGTTTTCATGTTCATAACTTTAGTATAATTATTATTCATTGTATATGTATGTGTGTGTATATATTTTTTTCTTCGTTAAATATAGCTGGTTTAAAATTCATATCTTGTTGGAAAATAAATCTTTTATGGTTGAAAAGTCATCTTTCTTGATATAAAATCAACTTTTTTGTTGAGAATTCATTTTTCTGGATCAAAGATTCGTATACTTGTCGTAGACTTGAACTACTTCAGTGGGGACAGAGTTGGGAAAAGCGTAACTGAGTTCTGGCTGTACTAACCAGTGTTGCCCTTGACCTCTTCCTCTTGCCTCCGCGCCATATGTATAGAGCACGGGGATAGGGAAAGACTATATAGTATATAGACATAAGGACTCTTTCTTACTTTTCGAGCGCATCTACGTAAGCATTTGATTGGGCGCGTTTACTTGAAACGATAAAAAGGAACTTCTGCAACATTTGAAATAGGAATAATAACCATCTATCCTCGGAAGTAAGAAAATATATGAAGAAAATAGATATAGTCCATAAGTAGCCAATTGAATTTCATAAGTAGCCCAAATGTCGATTAATCGCCGCGGTAAGATTTGAGTCGCCAATCAGTGAATCGAAGTAGCCCAATCTGGCAACCCTACTACTAACCTTGGCACATGAGAGGGCGAGGCCGGACGATTGCTCTCTACTCCCTCTCATGCTTCAGGGTAGGCCTGTCCAGAGAGGGGAAATCGACTCAATCGTCACATGTTCGCGTGCCACCACCACTCCCCACTTCTCAGGTCCAGGGACTTGGGGGCTGGTCGCTCTCGTAAAGTTGAATGAGTAGAGGTCGGTTGTGGTGTTAAAATTCCATCTGACAAGTGGGCAATATCGACAAAATTTACCCTCTCTGGACAGGCCTGCTCCAGGGCCAAGGTCTTGGCTAGGGGAGAGGGTTGATCAACAGGGTTTGAGGCCTCCCCTCATATGAAATTCCGAAGCAGGGTGGTAACCTTGCTCTAGGTTTAGGGCCTGACTTCGCTTATCCCCACTCTGACCGCACTTCAGTGTTGCCAGATTGGGGGTTTTCCCCCTAGATTTGGGGGTTTTTCTGTCTCCCAGGGGGAATTTTAGGGGGACAAAATCTTTAGGGGGAAACCTTGGGGGGAAGAAATTTTCAAGGGGGATTTTTAGGGGAAATTTTAAGGGGAAGAAATCCTGAAGCCCACTTATGGACTAGCCGAAAAACGTTCCATTTTCGTCCAACTCGCGCATGCCAGCTTCACGGCCATCTTGGTTCCATTCAACACAAAATTTTTGTACGCAAGACGCGAATAATGAATCGAGATTCGAAAATATCGCTCAATTGGCAATTTATTTGCTCAGCTTGCTTTTTTCAAATGCAACGGTTGAAAGAGCCTTCTCGATCGTCAATATGGTAAAAGACAAACTGCGAAACAAAATGTCCGTAGAAACTGCTGAAGCTATTTTGCGAATCAGATTTTATTTCCCATCGGGGGGTTGCGCAAAATTTGAACCTTCGCCAAAAATGTTTACCAGATTTAATAGTGAACAACTTTACTAAAGCGATTTTCAGTATGAAATATTAGATGCAATGTCAGAAATCAAAGACACGTGATAAAATTTTGTTTGCAATACTCGAGTTTTCTACTACTTAGATATTTTTTGCAGGATGTCGAATCTTTATCAGTTTCTGCTAAAAAATGCTATAATAATATAAGCGAATAACATATGCGAATAATATCTGTATATGTTGAATGAGTTGATTTTCTTTTGCATTTACATTTATTAAATAAATAAGATAAATACACATTTAAATTTCACAGTTATTTAATTCCTGGCCGCTCTTTTAGCACTAGCCAATCATAGACCGTCTAGGTTGGTAGGAATTCATTTAGCAGTAGGGTTGTAAAGTTTCATGAAACATTGGCCAAATGAAAAGTTTCATGAAACTTTTGAAACGTTTCAAAGTTTCAAATATTAGGCGGGATTATACGTCGAAAACACCAAATTCATATCTTATTTTCTTTCATGTGATTGGCCTGAGAAAGAGGAAATTCCCTTTAGGGGGAATCGGCCAGTGGAAGGGCAAATCTAGGGGTAAATGAACCATGCTTTGCGGGGGCTTTGCTTCATCTATCTGGCAACACTGCCGCACGTAGTCACATTAAGCCTGCGACTAAGGCATGGTGTAAGGCAGGGGACGCCACGGGAAACGTACAGAGCGAAAATCTGTCATCTCGTCAAACCCCACTCTTGACGCCTTCGGTAAGATGGAGTTCCAGGTGGTGGGAGCACGACACCTCGAGCTTTGAGGAGCGCTTGAAGACTGAAAACAAAAGTGGAGGAAAAGTGAGGAGTGGGAATCACTGAAAGTGATCCGTAGTCATTCCTAGTGTATGTAGATTCTGTGTAGCCCGCTGATTGGCTGGCTTCCCATCAGGCGAAAAATCTGATGCATTTGACTAACGTGTTTTGGATAGATGTGTATACATAAGTTTGTTTTTCCCTGACAACATTTGGCCTAGTAGGGTTAGATATACGGCTCTGCATGGTATATAAACCGCGAGGAAATCTGAAGGTATGTAGTCACTTTCTATTTAAAATGAATCCTTACATTATCGTCTTCTTAGTTTTTTTGTGTGTGGCTCTAGCCATTGGAGGCGACCATGTTTCTCCTAAGCCGAGGGTTTATTATTGCGTTCCCGACCGTAAGTAATGATATGATTCCTAAATACACCAAATGTACATTTTTTTATTCTATCGCAAAGGAAAGCTGGTATCATGAAATTGTATGCAATCAAAATAAACAAAAGTCGTCAGTCTCACACCGCTTATCATTGCTCAAACAATTCTACTTTGTTTGCGCCATTTTTTGTAATTTTCCAAGAAATTTGTTCAGAGCATTCTTTTAAAATACACATGTAAATTTGAGCAATTAAATATGTGGAAAAATGAATTGAAAAAACGTATTTGGTCCCCCCTACCGATAAAAACACAAAATCAGTAATATAAAGTAAATTTTTAAAGCAATTTCATTTTGAATAAACCGTTAAGAGTATTCCTAGAATACCAAGTGGTACCTAACAATATTGCAATTTTTCATGAATATTCATGAATATTCTTAGAAAACAAAATAGTACTGGAAAATATTATAATCTGTGAGAAATTTGGCGGGATAAAATGTTTATTGATTTTCGTTGAAAATTCAAGTCTTTGCTTGAAAATGCATGTACTTTGTTGAAAATTTGTCTCTATTGGTAGAAAACTTATCCTCTTGGTTCAAAATTTAAGTCGTTTGATAATTCACTTATTTTGTTGGAAATTTATTTTTATGGTACAAAATCAATTTTTTAACTAAAAATGCATATCTTCAGTTATAATTCATTTCGCCTTATTTGAGGATTCAAGCTTTCTGTTGAAACTTCACCTTTTTTGGTAAAATCCCTGCTTAAAACGATAGATAGGATCCGATGGAGACGGAGGGGATTCGGAATTTCTTCGCATCTTTCCGGATTCTTATACGGTATTTGTGTCTGGTTTCAAATCTGATTCTATGTAGAACTTGGTCTGCGTATACAATTTTTTTTCTGGTTTTTTATCCGGTTTCATAAGAAATATTTTCGGTGTCACGTAAAGCCCTATACAGTTTTCATCCGGTTCTATTTAGATACTTATACAGTTATGGTGTCAGACTTTCAATACAGTTCTGTACGGAACTTTGTCGGTTTATACAATTTTTTCTATTTGATTTTTTATCCGGTTATATGCCAAATATTTTCGGTGTCCAGTAAAACCTTACGGTTTTCATCGGATTCTATCCGGATACATATACGATATTTGTGTCTGGTTTTAAATCTGGCTCTATGCGGAACTCAGTCGATGTATGCAATTTTTCTATCTGGTTTTTTATCCGGTTGTATACGAAATATTTTCGATGTCCAGTAAAGACCTGTACGGTGTTTATCGGATCCTATCCGGATACTTATACGGCATTTGTGTCTGGTTATAAGTCTGATTATATAAGGAATTTGGTCGATGTATACAATTTTTTTATCTGGTTTTTTATCCGGTTATATGTGAAAGGTTTTCGGCGCCCACTATTTGTCCTGCATGGTGTTTATCTGATTTCATCCAGATTCGTTTACGGTTTTTAATAACCTTCAATTCGGTTCTATCCAGAAGTTGTACGTCACATACAATTCTTCCTATCTGGTTTCTTATCCGGTTACTTGCGTAATAGTTTCGGGGTGGCTAATTTTATTGGTTGTGCCAGGAACTCTGTACATCTGTTAAATGCCCCTAAACGAGTCTTTCTTATCTCGAGGGGACGTGTTACACTCAGAAAGAAAAATACATTTTGATGACAACTTCTAAAACCAAGAAGAAATTACTTTGAAGGAAGGCAAAGCAAGGAACAAGTAGCAATTGAATTGAATTTTAAACGGATTGTATTATCGAATTCTTTTTCAAACGTAAAAAAAAAATAATAATTTTCAAAATTTGCCCCCATTGCTCCACGTACATTCAAAAAATTTTGCAAACTTGATTGATTAATTATAAACCTAGTCACTATCCTGTAATAAATTTGCAAAAATTTTTTGATACGGCAACACCATTAATTTTGAACAAATTATTATTTTATTAATCACTCTCCACTGAAAATACCGAAGGTTTTGCAAAATGTTGTTTCTGCTTTTTTCCATTGAGAAACTATTATATGATTTGCAAAACTAAATACATAGCGCAGATTATTGTTTCTTAAATCAACGTTAAATTTTGTTCAATTCGACTCCTAAAATTGAGCGAAAATTGCGAAGGTTGCGTTTTTGAGTAGCAAATGTTAGAAATGCCGGAATCTGAAAATTATCAAATTTGCAAAACGTTACTTGGCCGGAAATAATATTAAAATTGCAATTAAACAAATTAGTTACTTTTGTAAACTAGCAAAAAATTAAAAAAAATGTTCAAATCGTACTAAGTGATAAAGAACTTATTACCAACGTCATACTACATTTGCAAAGTGTTTACAAATTGGCAACATTATTAATTATAAACAAATTATTATTTTGTTTATCAGTCCTAAGCGAAAATACCGGAGGTTTTGCAAAATGTTGTTTCTGTTCCTTTCCACTGAAAAAAGACTATTATATGATTTGCAAAACGGTATCCATAACGCAAATTATCGCTTTTTTTATTAATGTTGCATTTTTTGCAATTCGCCTCATAAAGTTTTTGCGAGAATTCCGAATGTTGCGTTTTTGGGTATCAAATGTTGGAAATGTAGGAATCTGAAAAATATCAAATTTGCAAAACGTTGCACGACCAGCAACAATTCATCCCACATTGCCGGATAAGACTCCGACTTGTAAATAATGAAATTTTCTTGTTCGGGTGTCCGCATAAGAGCCGGATACCGTCGGATAGAATAGAACATCGTTTTCGGTCTGTTGCAAGAACCATCACCCATTTTATTTTCTGGTCAAATTCCGGACAGAGCTGGATGAGACTCCGCCGCAAAAATAATTTAATTTTCTTATTTGGGTATCTGCTTAAGAGCCGGATAGTATCGTATAGAACAGCTTTTTCGGTCTGATGCATCCATCACCCAACTTAATGGCCGACTAAATTCCGGATGGGACCGTATAAAATGCCATTTTTGACTGTTAGTTGAATATAATTTCATTTCGTGATGTCGCATACAATCCGGATAAAGCCGCTATGCCTCCACGCATGATATGACGAACCGTTTAAGGACCAGATAAGGGCGTACTAGATTCCGAAATGAGCCATCCAGAGCCTTATCCGGTTGTGCATCCGTCTTAATCGGAACTTATCTGTCATTTAAAGCGTAAATTCTTTTAGATTTGATTAAAGATTAAAATTTTTTTGGCTGAAATATCTTACAAAATAATCTTTTTAGGTTGAAAATTCAACTCTTTGCTTGAAAGTTGAAATGATGTCTTAAAAATTAGTTGTCTTTTTGGTAAAGATTGAAAATTTCAGTGAAGAATTCATCTCCTCTGTTGAAAATTGAACTACTTTAATCAAAATTTGTTTCTTTTTTTCTTGTAAAAAATCAATTTTTGCACTAAAAATGTAACTACTTGGTTGGCAGTTCAGCTGTTAATAACTTTTAGTAGGCAATTCATCTTTTTCATTGAAGATTTAACAATTCGTTAAAAGATTGATCTTTTTTTTCTTTTGTTCAGAGATGAACTGCTTTGTTAGAAATACTTTTTTTAAACCAGACTGCTTGAAAAGTAAACTTCTTTGTTAAAAATTCGTTGAAAATTCAACTAATTTTCTGAAGTAATCTTTTTATTTCGAAAATTCGTGATTTTGGATCAGAAATAAATCTTTTAACGCAGAAGAGTCAACTTTCTTATGCAAAACTTAATTTGTTTAAAAAATACTATCGTGACAGTAAAAAATCATTCTTTTAACTTGGAAGATCAACTATTTGGATAAAAGTTCAACTAGTCTGTCAGAAACTCGTCTCTTTTGGTACAGAATCATTCTTTTTTGATTAAAAAGTCAACTACTTTGATGCAGATGCAATATGTTTTGACTTAAAGTCTTAAGAATGTAAAGCGTTTCATATGGAATTCAATATATTTACACTGATTGTTCGAATTGAGCGCACAAGATTATGCGTAGTATTCAAAACTGTTGATTAAACCAGACCGCAGAAACCACATGAAGAAACTTGCTATTTTAATCGAATAAAGAAACTTTTGATGAATTAAAATTGGTTATATTAACATTTGAGGATACTTGAAAATAATTCTTTTGAATGATTGCATTGGATAATGGAACGTGTACATTTACAATTTTCAGCATTAACCGGAAAAGCTGTATGTAATCCAAGATAACTTGATACTATGGAGAGAGAGAGAAACCCAAATTCTTCTCAAACTGACAGTGGTGGATAATCTAATTTAAATTAGAATGTCAATTTTGAGATAAATAAAAGGTTTAAAAAAATGAAAACAATCATAGTCATTTGAAACACCATTAATGTGAAATATTTACTGAAATATTTGACACATACACCAATAGTTCATAAGGCGTACAATCAGGAAATGCGCCTTTTTCGTTCAAAAATGCCCAGAACCTTCAATTTTGGTCCGATTTTTAACTTCTTTACATTCTTATCCTAATGAGAATCAAATCTTCACGTTTTTAAACCCCTGTGACATAAAAAATTATTTTCAGGAAGGTTTCTGTCTGTCTGTATGTATGTCTGCCTGTGTTCTGTAGGCACGATAACTTTTGAAAGACTAATCAGATTGGATTGAGCTTTGGCACAGTTTTTGAACGCCTTCAAAGAAAGAGCTAGTTCGTTAACCAGCTATTTCTCGTAAATTCAAAAAGTTGTAGCATTTTCAAAATTCTTGAGAACACTTTTTTCAAGATTAAAAAATTCTATGTACGGCTATTTATAGTACGCGGAACGTTGAAAAATTTATCCTTACAATTTTTTTCAATGAAAGGAAATTATTAGAGTTATAGCATTTTCAAAATTGAAGAAATACAAATTAAAATTGAAATTTTAAGCCAAACAACGCATGAAATGAAAAAAGTCAAGAAAAGAAAAATATTGCTTTTTGAAAGCACTACAAGATTATCATAGCAAATTTTCGAATCATTTTGAAAAGTATAAAATTCTAATTTTGATAGCACAAAAAATAATTCAAAATAAAAAGTTCCATTTCGTGGTCAAATAGAAAGAATAGACAGAATTTAATATAGGGGAGAGGTTAACCAGTTGTGGGCACTCCCCGGTTGTGGGGACCCCTGCAGAACAGCTAACAGAATACAGATATGGCGGATCTGACTGGTAACGTACTTGTGATCTGCCAGTAGTGCGCAGTTTATGAGGTGACATCAACGTAAATAGACGATTTTTGCATTAGCTGCGATGATATTGACAAAAGTAAGTAAAAATAAACGCATTTGTAATTTACCAGTGCTTAAAAACTGCGATAAATCGAAGTCAATAATCTCAAAAAGGTGAGTGTTATTGATATTTCTACAGTATTTTCGTTGTTATTGAAGATGTCACATCGATTTAGATGCAAGTTATGAAAAATCACATTTTTTCTTGATGCAACCATAATGGTCGTGAATTATGGTTGTGTGCACTTAAATGTAACTGGTTATGGAAACTTCTTTTGTTTCATTTAAAGCGCCTGTTTGACTTGAAAACTGTCAGATATCATCAATTAGGCCGCCGTAACATATTTCATTAACATTTTAACGTATTTTAATTATTATTTTAGTACACGTATTTTAACCATGACAACCCTGAAGAAGTCAAAGGAATCAAATCCAATTGATTTTGATGTGCTGGTTTGTGCGATCAAAGATTGTTTGATTGAAAAAGCCCATTATATCGACTGCAAGAAACTATGGAATCGCGCGAATCAGTTTGTAATACTACCTGCATGAAACTTAAACGA